>JAJOOS010010619.1:0-23440 GCA_029582725.1 Solanum chiquidenum
AATGGGCGTCGTGGTTCCACACTTGGTCAGATTTCCCTGATTTATCCTCAACACATTCCTGCTGATCTACGGTCATCACCTACGGACCGTGAATGGACTTACGGTCCGTAGATGACCTCCGTGAATGCCTTTTTCTGCATTTCCTTCTGCTATCTCTAAACTTCCGCGCCTGAACACCTTTCCTGCAAAAGATGATAAAACACATAAAAACCAATATAAAAAGGCCCTAGACACACACAACTTGTAAGTGAAACGTATTAGAAATACCGTAAACTCACGGTATATCAATCATCCAAATGCCTTTTGGAATAGAAAGAAGCGTGTGGTAAGTCTTCCTTATGAGGATAATTTCAGTGAGGATAATATTCCTACAAAAGCAAGACCATGCTAGATGAATTCTAATTATATGGAGTATTGCAAGAAGGAAATTGAGTCGTTTCTCCAAAAAGGCCTTATAAGGCATTATAAGTCTCCATGGGCTTGTACAACGTTCTATGTTAATAAACATGCTGAGCAAGAAAGAGGTTCCCCCAGGTTGGTCATCAACTACAAACCACTTAATAAAGTACTCCGGTGGATCATGTATCCTATTCCTAGTAAGAAGGATTTACTAGATAGGGTTTATGATGCAATAATATTCTCCAAGTTTGACTTGAAATCAGGTTATTGGCAGATTCAAATATCTGAATCAAATAGGTTTAAAACAGCCTTCAATGTCCCTATGGGTCAATATGAATGGAACGTAATGCCCTTTGGTTTGGATATATTCATGCCTTACAGTAAATTTATTATAGTTTATATAGATGATATTCAAGAAAATCATTGTTCAAAATGGTTTGGTAATATCCAGTCCAAAAATGGCTTTATTTTAAACTAAAGTCAGATTTTTGAGTCATCATATTGAGAAAGGAAATATTAGTCCTATTAATAGAAGTATTGAGTTTGCATCTAAATTTCCTGATGTTATAACTAACAAAACTCAATTGCAGAGATTTCTTAGAAGTCTTAATTATGTGGCTCCTTTTATAAAAGACTTAGCCATCGATACGGCTATTCTTTATGACAGGCTTAAAAACAATCCAAAAGCTTGGTCAGATTATCATACTGAAGCTATCAAGAAAATCAAAGAGAAGGTTAATAATCTTCCTTGTCTCACATTGGCCAATCCAAATTGGGAAAAATGGTTGAGATTGATGCTACATATATAGGTTATGGAGGTGTTCTAACACAATATTTCCCTGATAATAAGTGTCATCATATTGTTCAATTCTACTCTGGGAAATGGAATGCAGCCTAGAAGAATTATGCCACTGTAGCTAAAGAATTTTTGGCTATAGTAAAGGTGTTTTAAAATTTCAAGGCGATCTATATAATCAGAAGTTTTTGATAAAAATTGATTGCCAAGCAGCTAAGTTTATGTTTAACAAAGATTGTAAATATGATGTGTCTAAACAGATGTTTGCAAGATGGCAAGCCTTATTAGCCCCTTTTGACTTTGAGATTCATTATAGGAAGGGAGAAGATAATAGTCTTCCTGACTTTCTTACTAGAGAATACTTAAACTAATAGTTTGTTTATTTTCCTTTCAGGATGAGACCTTCATGGCCCTCTTCTTCACAAAGGGGAAAAGGACGTAGCACATCTCGTGGAAGAGGAGGTCATATCCTCGCTCAACATGGAAATAAACAATTAATTGCAGCAAACAATATTGCTAGTAGTAGTGGTTTTGATACAAACCATCCCATGTACAAAGAATTTATGAATTTCATAAAATCCAAAAAGGAATCGAATAATACTCCTCCAACATATTCCACGGTCCTCATGGATGAGGAAATACAGAAGTATTTGATTTAAATGATAAACGAGAGTTATACTTCTGCTAGAAAATAACGATTTGAAATGAGAAAATGAACCATGGCAGATAATGTCCAGATATCTGGATACGGTATGTTGTACCACTACTGTTTATAAATACATAAGGCATTATGAGATAATACTCTCAGCCACAGGGTCCGCTGAATTTCAGCAGTTTTATCCTGTAAATATAAAGAAAGTTATAACTTTTCTAATATTATTATTAAAAAGATCTTAGCTCCTGAAGAATGGGGAATGAGCCCTTTGAAGGAAATGGATTATATCCATCTTGAACAGAAAGTTGCAGTAAAGTACAATTACTGGATTATGTTGAAGGGTTTAATAAAGCCTTACTATATGGGAATGCTAATAGGAAGCATTCATGGTTTGTTAAAATATGTTCAAATGTGTTTGATAGGCACATTCCAAATTGGTTTTGCAAATGGTGGACTTTATACGGTCCTTCGGTGAAAATATTGCTTGAATCATATAAGAGTTTATATTTTGAAAGGGTAGATATCTCCCCAAAAATCATAAGTTTACAAAATGATAATATATTCTTTGAAGGGATGTCATTAATGTATTTCTTCATAGAATTTTCTATTCCTTGGATCATGAAATGGTCGATTGAAGTTAATACTACTTCAGAAGGATTTGCATGTTTGCAAAGAACCTTTTATACAAAGTTCTGGAGCAAATTGTTACAAAAGAACCCTGAGGGTAAAACTCATGGTCAAGAAATTCTTGACCTAATAAATGATAAGATTAGTAGATATTATGATAATGCTACATCAGAACCACATGTAATGAGTGATCTTAGCCCATTCAAACAGATCACCAGGAAACTTCACATGAAGAAAGGCTTGTTTTCAAAATCAGAAGCTATAGCCTTGTATATGGAAGAAGTCAAGAAAGATTTAATGAAAAATCTAGATATTGAAATTATAGATGATATTTCTATGGCATCATCCCACCATACTAACGACAATGATGAAGCCACATGTTTAGTTGGAGAAGGCCAAGGTGTTGATAGCAATGAAGAAGTCGATATCAATGCTCTCTTCAAAAAGTTTCAAGAACAGGTGGAAGAATTTTCCAGTACCTCTACAGCTGTCAAGGGAAAAAACAAAGTATGAGGACCCCAAGAATAGCATAATAAGGACAGCTTTAATTAAAGCAAGGCAAAATTGTCGGCCACATGTAATAAGAGCAAGATACTTTTATAAAGTAAAAGTTAGTGGAGGCCGAAAAGTATTGGCGGCCTTATCATTTTATTAGTGGCCATTGCAAAGGTGTGGGCCAATATCTTTTTATTTTTTATCCTTTTAAGATCCCCCCCCATATTCCTATAAAAAGGGAGGAAGTATGTTTAGTTAGAGTCAGGTTTTAGAACCCCCCCCCCCCTCTCTCTTTATGTCTCTATCTACTCTCTTGTAATATTTCCTAAAGTTTAAATAAAAGTTTGGTTTTTGGTTTGTTCATCAGCTGGTGTGGAGCTCGTCTCCAGGTACTTGCCTTCTCTTTTATTTTGCTTTCTTTTGTGTATTTAGCCTAAATTATAGGCTAAACTCTCTGTGTTGAACTGTATCATACTAAGTTACTATGAGTAGGTGGCGTTTGTGTCTATGACAGAGATGAATTGAACAGTAGGACTGAGGTCAAATGTAAGTAATCCAGGCGTGCTTTGTCATGGTTTATGAAAGGCGTTGTGAAGAAATACGTTAGTCAGCCTAGAAGACAAACTACAATTATCAAACTTATTAGGCAAGATAATAGAGTCAGAAAATTTGATTTTTACAGTTCCATCATTTAACTAATGAATTTCTAAAATCTCGTCGTTGATATTATTTTTAGGAAGGGCTGCTCCTTCAATAACCCATTCCTGTGGAAAATCAATCTAAATTTACCTGATTATTTTTTAAAATCACTTTCGAGGTTAATTCATTAATCATCCTCGTAAAAGGTTTTGTAATAAATTCCAAAACAAATGGTTTATTATTCCAAGTACCAATAATTTTTTCATTATCCCAATATGTAAGGGGAAAAATATCATTTATAAAAGGTACACCCAAAATAATTTGATTTATAATATCTTTTACTAAAACGAAGCTTTGAGGAACACAATTCTTTCCTTTGCAAATAAAAGCTTTTGGTATTTTAAATTCAATATTCATTTTGCTATCATTTTCAAAACGAAGACTATGAGTAGTTTTATGAAAATACCTAGAAGGTATAAGTCCTTCTTGAATACAATTTAAATCTGTTGCACTATCAATAAGGGCAATAAATTCTTTCTTATAATTGTAATCTATTAAAAGAGTGATTTTTGTATAAAACTTTTGGGAAGTAAAAGTTTTTAAACTTTGTAAAAAATCACCTTTGGTATTACCAAAATAAAGATTTTTAAGAAAATCAAGATTATTATTTTCTCCTTCGCATGAGGATGAAGATGCTGAGTTATTACTAAAATCTTTATGTGAGCTATTACTCAACTTTTTTCGAGTCTCAAAACTATCAAGCTGAACTTCTATAATGACATTCTTTTCTTTAAGCTTTGAATGTCTTCTTTCAGATTATTAATCTCTTGTTTTAGATCATTGATCGTAGTAGGGGAACTTATAAGTTTCCTTCTTTCTAGTAATTGATTTTGAACTTCTACCATGGTATATGAACCTTCTTTGGTTGGAATGTCTTCTATAATATTATTCTTAGAGGTAGATACATTATTATTGATCTTGTCAATAATCTGAGCTGTTATCTCCGGGTCTTTCACCGTTTGTAAGAGTTTTATGATCTTGTCATTATCAATGACATTGATACTCATTTCTTTAAACTGAGAATAGATCTTATAAAGATCTCTTATTCTTCTCCTTCGTTGTCAC
Organism: Solanum chiquidenum; assembly: GCA_029582725.1. Classification (NCBI taxonomy): domain Eukaryota; kingdom Viridiplantae; phylum Streptophyta; class Magnoliopsida; order Solanales; family Solanaceae; genus Solanum; species Solanum chiquidenum. Next base: position 4,737 of record JAJOOS010010619.1, read on the forward strand.
ATTTTAATCCTTGTTGACAAGGTAAGCAATCTTCTTCAGAAGACATATAATCTTCTTGGTGAAGAGCTTTGACATCTTCACTAGAAGAGGATTCCTCTTGGCTGCTATAATCTGATTCTGATTTTTCTGAACTAGAATTTAGCATTATCTTGTATAACGAATCTTTCAAACTATCCTCTATGTCAAGGCTTTTAATCTTTTCCTTGACTCTGCAATCTTTTGCATAATGTCCAAATCTTCCACATTTGTGGCAAGTATTAGCTGTCCTTATTATGCTATTCTTGAGGTCCTCATACTTTGTTTTTTCCCTTGACAGCTGTAGAGGTGCTGGAAGATTCTTCCACCTGTTCTTGAAACTTTTTGAAGAGAGCATCGATATCGACTTCTTCATTGCTATGAGCATCTTGGCCTTCTCCAGCTAAACATGTGGCTTCATCATTGTCATTAGTATGGTGGGCTGATGCCATAGAAATATCATCTATAATTTCAATATTCAGATTTTTCATTAAATCTTTCTTGACTTCTTCCATATACAAGGCAATAGCTTCTGATTTTGAAAACAAGCCTTTCTTCATGTGAAGTTTCCTGGTGATCTGTTTGAATGGGCTAAGATCACTCATTACATGTGGTTCTGATGTAGCATTATCATAATATCTACTAATCTTATCATTTATTAGGTCAAGAATTTCTTGACCATGAGTTTTACCCTCAGGGTTCTTTTGTAACAATTTGCTCCAGAACTTTGTATAAAAGGTTCTTTGCAAACATGCAAATCCTTCTGAAGTAGTATTAACTTCAATCGACCATTTCATGATCCAAGGAATAGAAAATTCTATGAAGAAATACATTAGTGACATCCCTTCAAAGAATATATTATCATTTTGTAAACTTATGATTTTTGGGGAGATATCTACCCATTCAAAATATAAACTCTTATATGATTCAGGCAATATTTTCACCAAAGGACCGTATAAAGTCCACCATTTGCAAAACCAATTTGGAATGTGCCTATCAAACACATTTGAACATATTTTAACAAACATGAATGCTTCCTATTAGCATTCTAATATTATAAGGCTTTATTAAACCCTTCAACATAATCCAAGTAATTGTACTTTACTGTAACTTTCTGTTCAAGATGGATATAATCCATTTCCTTCAAAGGGCTCATTCCCCATTCTTCAGGAGCTAAGATCTTTTTAATAATAATCTTAGAAAAGTTATAAACTTTCTTTGTTTTTACAGGATAAAACTACTGAAATTCAGTTGACCCTGTGGCTGAGAGTATTATCTCATAATGCCTTCTGTATTTATAAACAGTAGTGGTATAACATACCGTATCTAGATATCTGGACATTATCTTCCATGGTTCATTTTTCCATTTCAAATCGCTATCTTCTAGCAGAAGTATAACTTCTCTTTTATCATTTAAATCAAATACTTTTGTATTTTCCTCATCCATGAGGACCGTGGAATATGCTGGAGGAGTATTATCCGATTCCATTTTGGATTTTATGAAATCCTTAAATTCTTTGTACATGGGATGGTTTGTATCAAAACCACTACTACTAGCAATATAAAGTTTTATACAAAAATCAATCAGTAATAATGTATCTACCTCTAAGACTGATATTATAGAAGACATTCCAACCAAAGAAGGTTCATATACCATGGTAGAAGTTCAAAATCAATTACTAGAAAGAAGGAAACTTATAAGTTCCCCTACTACGATCAATGATCTAAAACAAGAGATTAATAATCTCATAAATTTCCTAATGTTATAACTAACAAAACTCAATTGCAGAGATTTCTTAGAAGTCTTAATTATGTGGCTCCTTTTATAAAAGACTTAGCCATCATTCTGATAAGGCCATTGCAGACATGATAACTGCATGATTTACAGGACATTTAAAGTTGTATCATTTAGTAGATCTCGTAAAGATTATAAGGAATAGAGGAGAAAAAGAATTGAAAGAAAAGAGCGAAGAGCTGAAGGAAGAAAAAGCGAAAAAAGATTTTATAAATCTAAACGCAGCTATGACAAGTCTGATACTTGCCACAAATGTGGAAGATTTGGACATTATACAAAAGATTGCAGAGTCAAGGAAAAGATTAAAAGCCTTGACATAGAGGATAGTTTGAAAGATTCGTTATACAAGATAATGCTAAATACTGGTTCAGAAAAATTAGAATCAGATTATAGCAGCCAAGGGGAATCCTCTTCTAGTGAAGATCTCAAAGTTCTTCACCAAGAAGGTTATATGTCTTCTGAAGAAGATTGCTTACCTTGTCAACAAGGAATAAAATGTGACAAGGAAGGAGAAGAAGAAGAAGATGATCTTTATAAGATCTATTCTCAGTTTAAAGAAATGAGTATCAATGTCATTGATAATGACAAGATCATATATTTTCCCCCTTATATATTGGGATAATGAAAAAATTATTGGTACTTGGAATAATAAACTATTTGTTTTGGAATTTATTACAAAAACTTTTACGAGGATGATTAATGAATTAACCTCGAAAATGATTTTAAAAAATAATCAGGTCAATTTTATCGAAGGAGAGATCAATAGCATTGATATTGATAATATTCTCCAGAATCCTAAATTACAGGATAAGATTGCTATACTATAGAATCAGATCTCCCTTGAGATATGTGGAGATCATCCAAATGCCTTTTGGAATAGAAAGAAACATGTGGTAAGTCTTCCTTATGAGGATAATTTCAGTGAGGATAATATTCCTACAAAAGCAAGACCATAGCAAAAATAATAATAATAATAATAATAATAATAATAATAATAATAATAAGAAGAAGAAGAATAAGAATAAGAATAAGAATAATATTAATAATATTAATAATAATAATAAGAATAAGAATAATAATAATAATAATAATAATAATAATTAGTTTTCCTACTACTTGGACTTTGGAATCTTTTGTACATCCTGCACAGCTGACCGATGAAGTCACTAATTCTGAGTAATATGAGAATCTCGAAAGACGGGCGATAGTCCGCGTGGTCATCTTCAATCTAGCTTGTTAACATCCAAATTCAAAGGAATAAATTCGAATCAAAATACATATAATATTTTATATAATTTGATGACTGTATGAAAGGACATTAGTCCTTTTAACCCAAGCAAAGGGCCTGTCAAGATTCAAATACGTATTGTTAGTGAGCCCATGTGTCTAGCGGTTCTAACCGGGTATGAAGCGCCCTTTTAATTCTTTACAGGGCTGAGACCACGGCTGGCTAGACAGAGTCACTAAGACAAAGCCACTAACTTGTTGTATTGAATCTGCCTATACCACCATCTCGGAACCAAGTCAAGAAATCATATATAAATTTATTCATATTTAGATAAAGTCTAGATCTTTCATGATAAGTTAGTTATCTGGCATAGATATAATTCTTTAGCCAGACATAGTCACAGCTCAGATCGGAGAAGTAAAGAAAGTAAGAGAAAAAAAAAATAAACGAAAGTACCTTGTGGCCAAACACCTATGGAAATACTTGATATTATTCAAACTCCGGTACTTCGGTAAACTCGCAACTTACAATATAGTATAAGAAAGCTTTTACAAGAGAGCAAGAGAGAGAGAGAGAGAGAGAGAGAGTTTTCTGAAACCTGCCCCACCTTCTGAAGAGAACACACTTATTTAAAGGAAAATAAAAGCATCTATGTACAGGGATACTGGACCCCTATTTGGATCCTAGGAACAATATATCTACTGTTGATAGTGCTGGGAACAATATATCTTCTGTTGATAGTGCCTTTTCACTGTTAGAGATAAGATTTATACTTCTTTTCCCTTTAATTTTAATAGGGCATCTTCTGGCGTATCTCCTTCGCATAGTTGCGTATCTTCTTGAGCATCTTCACTAGTTTCACTTCTCATAGAAGTGCCATCTGACCCTGCATAATGAGTAATATTGAGGAGAATATTTCTCCTAACTTCCTCTAGATAGTCTTTTATCATTTCTTCTGTATTTCCATCTTGAATGAAAATTCTTCTGGCAGTATCTTTAACCGAATTGTCTGTGATCAATACTTTGTGCGACTCAGTACCATAATCTTGGATTTTTTGGCTGATAAAGTCTAACAATTCTTGGCCATATAATACCTTCGTCTTGGGATTTTTTTTCATCAGTTTGTCCCAAAAATTGTTATAATAGGCACGGTATAAACAAGGAATTTGTTCGTCGGTATAATCAACTTCTGGGGTCCATTTATGGATCCAAGGGATGGAGAATTCTATGAAAAAATATATATGTTCAATTTGTTCTATATAACAAATATGATCAGTATGGTATAATTTATTTAGGTCCGGCGATACTTTAACCCATTCTTTATATAATTTCAAGAAAGGTTCTGGTAAAATCTTTGCAGTTGGACCGTGGTATGACCACCAGTTCAAGAACCAATTCGGAATTGGTTCCTCAAATATCTTTGAACAAACCTTGACAAACCAAGTATGTTTGTGCCTCTCATTATTATAGTAGAGGACTTTTCTAAAGGCGTTAATATAATCCCAATAAGTAGAATTGGTGGGAACCTTATTCAGACTCATCTATCTTTCTTTCATTGAGGATATTCCCCAATCTTCGATTGAAATAATATGTTTAATGATCATTTTAGAGAAGTTATAAACGTTCTCGCTAGTATTATACCCTGAGAAGTGCTGAAAATCAACACTACCGGTGCTTATTAAAATGGTCTCATAATAAGAGCGGGTTTTATACGATTCACCCAGAAAATATAATCCGTTAAGTGGATAACGCTGAAATATCTTCCAGGGTCCTTCTTTTCTCTGAATTTCAGAGTTTTCTAAAAGAAATATCATTTCTTTTTTAGCTACCTTTTCATATGATTTGATATCATCACTATCATCTTTGGCAATTGAGGCAAAGGTATCACCTTTCTCCTTTTGTGATAAATAGGCTTGTAGCTCTGCATATAACGAGCTACCTTCTGGAATATCGTCCAAGTGTATTGATGATGACGACGCTTTTTGCGCTTTCTTTGAGCTCATGTTTATCAAACTCATTCCTCCACGTTGCAATATTGGGGAATTTTACGAGGATCCGTATGAAGATCCTGAAGAGAAACCAGGGGAAGATCTACCCCTTCCTCGAGAGTTATTCCCACGAGAGTTATTTCATTTGCCATGACCCTTGGTCACCCAAGGAGGGTCCATCCTACAAATAAAACATTTCATTTTAATCATCTATAAGATCATAAAAATCATAATAATTCTGATAATAATAATTTTGATAATCAAAATCGATGACTTCTTCACAATTATCAATAGTGAAGATTTCCATCATCATACTATCAATGATTTTCCAAAGGATAATCTCATGTACGTCTTGGTTTAGTGGAACCACCTTTAATATGGTTACCAATGTTTTATCAGTAAATAAAGGATTGAGAAAATTCATTCTTAAGACGTTAAATATTCTCTAGATAAGAAATCTGGAAGAGAATTATCACTCCCTCTTTTATAATGGATTTCGAAATCAAATGGTGCCAACTCTGCCTGCCATCTGGCGAATATTAATTTTGAAGCATCATGCTTAAAATCTTTATCAAACATATTTTTGACAGATTGAGCATCAATTTTAATGATAAATTTTTTATTATATAAATCATCCTGAAATTTCAAAACACATTTAACGATGGTGAGCATTTCATGGGCCACCGTAGCATATTTTTTCTGAGCATCGCTCCATTTTCCTGAATGAAATCGTATCAGATATTCAGCTTTGTCATGAGGGTTAATTTGCTTTAAAATTCCTCCATAACCTGTATTAGATGCATTTGTCTCGACAAATTGTTGCCATGTAGGGTTAGCAAGAGTTAAACAAGGTAAAGATTGAACCCGACATTTAATATTCTTTACCAACTTAGTGTGACTATTAGTCCAAGGTGCTTTGTAATCGTTTTTAAGCCTGTCGTATAACGGGGCTAAATCACGAGATAATTTTTGGGGAAATATAATTTAAACTTCCCAAGAATCTCTGCAACTGCGTCCTATCTGTAATAACATCAGGAAACTTTGAAGCAAAATCAATCGATCGTTGAATAGGGGTAACCTTCCCCTGGCAAATAAGATGTCCTAAAAACCGGACTTCAGTTTGGAATAAACTCATTTTTGGTTTAGAAATTACCAAACTATTTTGTATAACTATTTTCTTGAAAATGTCCAAATGTTTAATATGCATTTCAAGAGTCTTTGAATAAAATAAAATATCATCAATATAAACAATGATAAAATCCAAATATGGGTTAAAAATATCATTCATAATTTTTTGAAATTCAGAAGGAGCATTTTTCAAACCAAATGACATAAAATTCCATTCGTATTGTCCAAATGGGATATTAAAAGCAGTTCTATAAGAATGTTCTTTAAATAATTGAATCTGCCAATAACCTGATTTTAAATCAAATTTTGAAAATATATTAGCGTCATATAATCTTGACAACAAATCCTTTTTATTTGGAATAGGATACCTAATCCATTTTAAATATTTATTCAATGGTTTATAATTTATAACTAACCTGGGAACCCCACGTTCTTTTTCGGCTGCATTATTGACATAAAATGCCGTACAAGACCAAGGTGATTTAGAAGGCTTTATCAAACCCTTTTGTAATAAATTATCAATCACTTTTTTGCAGAATTCAACCAATTCGGCATTCATCTGGCAATGACGTGATTTCGTAGGAATATTATCCTCAGAAAAGCTTTCTTCATATGGAAGAGTGACAATATGCTTTTTTTTGATTCCAAAAAGCACTAGGATGATCAACACAAATATCAATGGCTAACTTTTCAGATATTAATTTAATCTTTTCTTGAACTTTCGTTGATTTTAAAGTATCAAATATATTCATGCTAAATAATTCAAGTTGTAAAGAATCTACATGCTTTTGCTTCATATCGATCAAGGCATTAATATTACGAGAAATAGGATCAGTGATAAAAGTATAACTAATATCTCGATCTTTATAAGTAGCAAAAAAACCTTTAGCAGTTATGCTGGTGAAAGGATAAATAGCATTTATAAAAGGGGTTCCAAATATAATTGGAGGATATAACTGATTTTTTACCAAGAAAAAGAAATGCGGAATGCAAACTTTATTTTGGCAAATACGCGTATTAGGCAATTTATACTTTATATCTAAAGCATGTCCAGAAGCAGATTTAACCATATGAGTTGTCTTTTCAAAATACTTGGTTGGCACTAGACCTTCCTGAATACAACTCACATCAGCTCCACTATCAATCATAGCCACATTGGTTATAGAAAATTGATTATCAATTAATATGGTGCAGTTAATATACCATTTATGAGCAGTAATAACCTGCATCATTCCCAAAAACATATCTTTTTATAGGATCAACGTTATTAGATTTTGCAAGAGTATTAATTGCAGAAGTATCATCATCAATGACATTCTTACCTTTGCTAGAAACACTTTCTATCTGAGTAAGACGATGACCACAAATCATTTGATTTTGTTTAAGAGATTTAATCTCCTTTATCAAATTTTCAATTTCTCCTTTTAAATCATCAAAAGAAGTATCACGTATAACAACAGGTTGATGAGCAAGTCTATTATTAACTTCAGATAAAGAGTAAGGTGCAGAACACTCAGTTTCAAAATCATTTTTAGGTTTTTCAACTGATTTTGAAGAACTAGCACTATTTTTAACAGTAAAATGAATGATCTTATCACGCAACTCATTATCAGTAACTTTTTTCAGAAGTTCAATCACATTATCAGAAGTAATAGTATGAACATTTAAATCTTCAAATTGAGATTGTAATTTATAAAATTCATCATTTTCACAAGAACAAATATCACCATGGATTCTGCAATCATTAGTAATAATAGGCTGCTTAGAATTAGAAGACTCAGGCAAATCGACATCTTCTTCTTAACCTTAATCAGAATCATAATCGGACTCAGATCCTGAGGTGTATAAGAAACTATAGATCTTATCATGAATCTCTTCTTCAAGTTCTAAGGATTTCAGCTTTTCAAGCTTACAATTAGGTGATATATGTCCAAATTTTCCATATTTGTAGCACTTGATCTTAGCGAGTTCTCGCTTGGACCTATTTCTTGTAAACCTATCAGATTTACGATGAGATCTTCGTTCTTCCGTTCTTCTCTAGACCTTCATCTAGATCTTTTCCGCCTATTAGGTTTATCAGGAGTAGGGTTAGTAGTATCTCTATGTTTGGTCTTGCCTGAATCTGGTAAACCAAACTAGGTACAAAAGTCTCCCAACTGAGATCTTTCTCTGAGTTTATCCATCTTAAGCTGTCTGGAGAGTTTTAATTCATTGCACAGATTTATTCCTTCTTGTGTGCAACCTCCTATCAACTTACCATAAGTAAAAGTATTATAAGGAATAGGTCCCTGCGGAGACCTAAGAGTCCTTTTAACTCTTTCTGCAAATAAAGATGGCAAGCCGTCTATAAACTTAGCTTTCCAATGTTCCAGACCATTTTCTGGTAGTTCCATAACTCGACTCATGTAAGTATCTTTATACCATCGAAATTCTCCCAAATGTCTACATCGTAGACCATTTAACAAACTGCAGACAATTTCATACTGATTGGTAAATCTACCATTGAAGTGCTCCAGAATGGTTAAGACTAAGGTGTACACCGTGTCTTTTCTATTAGCAACTAGAGCCATGCCTAGGTTATCAACTCCTTCAGTACTAGAAATAACATTAATCACAGCCGCTTTTGCCTTAAAGGTCATATAATTGTCCCACCAACCTCTAAGTTCACCAGTGAAACCTACAATAATCATTTTGCAAATATTTCTATCTGTATTCTTTGTACTTTTACAGATAGTATCATACATCAACATGCGATGAACAAGAATGGTCAATTGTCTATCAGTCAGACCATCAAGATTTCATTCATAAATCTCAGTACCACTATAAGAGGTGTTAGTTTGATTCCAGTCGCGTTCCTCTATCAATATAACTTGAGGAGTCGGCCGAGAATAGTAATAAGTTTGCATACTTGGTTTGTAAGAAAACTTGGGATCTCCACTATTCCTTTTGGGAAACCAACGAAGTTTATTAACTTCTAATGAAACCTGCTCTTTATAATCAACAGCTTGTTCTAGCTCATCAGCAAAAGAATCGGATAAATCAATAGGTTTAGCACTGAATTCGGCAAACTTTTTATTTAGAAGTTCTTCTAAATAAAAGAGAGGTTTAATAACAAAATCCTGAATTTCAGGAGGCCGTTGTACATGAGAAGGAATTTCTAAAGGCTGTTTTGAAGTAGAAGCTGTTTTAGAAGATTTTAAATCAGTTTTTATCTAGATTATTAAAACAGTTAATTTATCTAATTTGTTATCAAGAGAACTAATATGTTCACCCAAAACTTTAACATAAAGTCCCAAATAATGGTTTTGAGAAATCAAATTATTAATTTCATTAATGTTGACTGCCACAACATCTTCTTCAATAAATTTTTGAAAGATAGTAAAAGTTATACCAGTATTGTTTGGTAAAATAAATGGTGCCTGAGGAGGATAAATAGATTTAACAATATTACCAGATTCATCTTTATAAGATCACTCAAGGACATTAATGAACAAAGGTAAATAAGTGGTTATAAACCAAGGAACAAAGAACATAATATGATTATGCAAAGCACAAGTCTCATAAAATTCTTGAGAAATATTATGCAAATCATCTTCACTATCAGTGTCAAAAAACCAAGTTTTAAACCGGTTCCATTTTTTACTTGAAAATTCCTTTTGAACATACTGTCGTGCCAGGGAACCTAGACTAAAATCTATTTGGTGTACATTCATCATTAAGTACCATTAAGATTAAAATCCATCTCGGATGCAGAAGGAATATCCTTATCAGAAATATCAGAAGTTTTATCATTAACTCGAACAATATTCTAACGAGGAATAATTTTAATTTTTTCTTTATTATCAGATATAACAGATGATAAAGTATGCAAAGAAGCAGCACGATTACGAGCAGGACCATAAATAGGTTAAATAGGCGAAATATGTTGAATAGCAAGTATTCTATCAGAAAATGAATGCCTATTATAAGGGACACTTTTTTCATCAAACTGAATACAAATCTTACCATCAGAATTCTGAGTAATATGAGAATATTCAGAATTAGTGACTGCATCGGTGAGCTGTGCAGGAGGTATAACAGATTCCAAAGTCCAAGTAGTAGGAAAACTAATTTCTTCCCATTTAATAGGTCTTCTAGTAGTGACCTTAGATTTGACAAAATTAGTTTCTACCAAAATAGTTTGATCAGATGTATCATCTAATTTACATCGTGGATTCAAATTAGCAAGTAATTTATAATATATGCGATATGACAAGCATATCAATTCAGAACCAGGTGCATAATTATAACCATGTGTTTTTGTAACACCCGAAAATGCTAACAAGAGTCGCATGCCGATAAACCACTGCTTAATTACTACAATATGTTTTATTCTCATTTTTTGGGAACTTAAAATAATGTTATATTTGCAACCTTGCTTAAAATAATTGTCATCGTAATTTAATGTATTGTATGGGGGTATTTGTGTAATGTTTTAATTAGAAATTTTAGGGACAACTGTGTATATGATAAGCACCTCTTGTGTTACTATATTTTGACATCTCCTCTTAGGAAATCCGTCTCAGCTGAAGTATAAGTCCCTTAGAACATTATCTAACCTGTTGTTCTTCAAGATCACAAGAGAAAATCTTGGTCCTTTTGGCTGGAAATCGAGTTACACTCTTCTCTTTGGTAAGTAGTAAAACCTGTTTTTGAGCTGGGTAGCGTTTAGTAGATTAAGCATATATCGTTATGTAGAACTTTGTTTACTGTGAATAAATATTATTTGGAAATATAATTCGTATATGTACAACTCTTATGTTTATGTTAAACTCTAATTTGGTTTTTATGGATTCGAAATATGGGACGCATCATAGGACAAGTTCTGTCTAGATTCTGAAGTTTGAAATCTTGTATGGACAACTGTTAGTGTTTTGAATATATCTTTTGATCCAAAATACATTTTGCGGTGATTCTTGGTTTTTTTCAACCTTAAGAGAGGTACCTATATCTTTCATTAAGAGTATATAGTCCAGTTTGGCCTTTTGCCATTTCAAATCTTAATTGTGACATGAGGCACTAGGATTGCCAGAATTTACTATTCTGGGAGCATAGTCGTATTTGTACAGGCTAGGCTTACTTGTGATGATAACCCTATTTTTACGTCATCATTATTGAGCTGCTAGAAAGTAAATAAGTTATTGAATTCATTTTTTAAAGTTGTATATCCTTGTATACAAGTTGAAGACTTTGAAACGCTGCTTGGTCTACGGTTTGACTCGTGGAATTTTGTTGGACTATTTGTGTGCTAAAGAACTGAGGTTTGTGAATAAACTTGTACTTCTACTCTTTTTACCTGCTGGTATATCTGAAAGTTTATCTTGGTACCTTGGTTACCCCTTGTCACTTTGCATTGTCGTGTTGGTATTCTTTAATACATTAAAGACGTTTGTGTAACTCGCCCACTTGTACGGATTGTTTGATCACTTAGCACTCTTGTTGGGACCTTTTCCTTCTTGTGGCTGTGACTTCGTCACTCTTGGCATGCCTCTTGGTTCGGATCATTTGCCATCTTGACTCTAAATTTTTAGTTCGTCTTAAGAATGGAAGCTGTCCATTTTAAGTACGAACTAGGAAGCCATTTTTAATATGGTTCTTGGTTCTCTTGATTATTGGGTTTTTACCCTTCTTGTTGTAGGGTGTTGATCCTTCTTGATACGTTCTTAGTGTGACGACATGATGTATATATTGGGTGAGCCTTGTTATTGAATCTCTTGAAAAGTTGTTCTATGAGCATTCTTGACATTTAGACCTTTATATATTGAACTTGATACTCCTTGTATATTGTTTACTTGATTTACTGATTTTTTTTCGATCGTGTTGCCCTTGACTTTAGAATGATAACTTGTCGAATTTGAGGGCTCCAAACCTATAGTTTTTACACCACTAAATTATATGCTTAGCGATAGTTGTTTCTATTGTAGGGGCTATTCGCGATGATGCTTGAAGCTGGCCATTGATGATGGAGATTTTGAAAGCCTTAAGGAAGATCACATTTGCATATAGGCATATATATTTTGTATAACCTTGGGACTTGTACATGATCTTTGTGCTGTATATTTAGACCAGATTTTGAGGGCTGATTTGGTCAAGTCACCATGGGTTGTAATATAAGTATGGTTATACGTTTTTATCTTTTTTGGGGTGTGTAAACCCAAGCCTTGTAATATACTAGTTTGCTATATGTCTTCAAAGTTGTGTGAAGCATGAGCCGGCTGATTTCGGTACTCGGAAGCTTGTAATATTCTTGTTATTTCACCCTCGAGTATGAGGTTAATATATGCATGAAGATCTGGTCGGTTATTTGCTTAATTTTTTTTTTATTGGAGTTCGTTATGAATCTAATCCCTCTACTAGATTAAAATCAGTATGCCCTCATCAATCGGTTTTGAATGTCGCAAGTACTTAATTACATTTCTTGTTTAAGTAGTGGTATCATTTTGAAAGGGTCGCTACAAGTGTTGGTATTAGAGCCCAGGTTTATGGTTCTAAGTCTTTTATTGTGAATTATTAATATAGTTGTTTGCTTTCGAAAAGGTTGTATTTAGATTATTCGTTTGCTTATATGGTTTATGTTAATTGCATCGCATGTAGAGTGCATATGCATCTAGTACATATCCCTAATCCAATGTGATCTTCCCTTTTGAAGGAATTAAGTTATGGCCACTTCTTCTGACCGACCTATGGAAGCTGCTCGTGAAGGTTCGGGTGCCTCTATTTCCCAACCTCATGCATTGGAAGGGGTTGGAGAACATATCTCGAATCAGTATGTTCCCCACACTAGTGGTTCTTAAGTGGGAAACCATCAGGGTGTAAGAGTTGGTCCACATCCTCACAGGAGTCATGATACTCAAACCATGAATCCTCATTTTGAACAAATGGCTGAATTCTTCCACCATATGGCTGAATCGATGCATGATCCCCATAGGATTAACTTTGAGAAAATGAGGAAAATGGGTAGAGTGGAGTTTGAAGGCACTGTTGATCCCACAGATGCTGAACAATGGCTTGATCGTATGGAGAGGGTATTTGAGCAGTTGGAGTGTTCATATGTTGCCAAATTTAAGTATGCTATTTCCATGTTACAAAAAGATGCTTATGATTAGTGGGTAAGTATTGCGAATGCCAAGGTAAAACCTTCTGTTCTTACTTGGGATGATTTTCTCAAGGAATTTCGTATGAAGTATGTCCCACCTGCTTATTGTGATGCAAAGAAAAATGAGTTTTTGAATCTAAGGCAACGAGGCATGTCTATTGCTGAATACGAACAGAAGTTTCTAAGGCTCTCTCGCTATGATGGTGGTATTATTAAAGAGGAAAAAGACAAGTGCAGGAAATTTGAAGATGGTTTAAATGATTCCATTAGAAAGAATGTGGAGATCCTGCAACATGAGAAATTTTGTAAGTTAGTGTCTGCTGCTTTTACTTGGGAACAACTTGATAAAGAAGAAGCTAGTAGAAATGAAAACAGATTCCAAAAGCCTAGACCAGATTTTGGGGGTCCATCCAAAAGGAGAAAGTTTGATAATTCTAAGGCTGGTAGTGATAACAGGCCACCTCAACAAAGGCAAAACAGATCAGAATAGCACTCCAAATTATGGCCAAGGCAAGACTCGTGTTCCTACTTGTCCACAATGTGGAAAGAATCATTATGGCACTTGCAGGAGAGCTTCTGGTGCATGTTTCAATTGTGGGAGCTTTGATCATAAAGTGAAAGATTGTCCTAATCCTAGTAATGCTCCTTCCTTTAAAACTGAAGGCTCAGTTCATAAGCCTTCTGTTAATCATCCTCAAACTAATAGAGGTGCAAGACCTAAAAACACCCAGGCAGCGGGTACAAGTGGAGTTAATCAGGCTAGTGGGCAAAAGGCTACTGCACGCGCTTATACGATGAGGTAGAAGGATGATCAAGATGGACAAGACGTGGCTGTCGGTAAATTTCACTTATTTGGCTTATGTGTGTTTACATTGTTTGACCCTGGTTCTACACATTCCTATATTTGTTCATCACTTGTTCTTCCTGGAAATGTGAAATTTGTGAGACTTGATTATAATGTGCTAGTTGAAAGTCCTTTAGGTTATCAAGTTGTGTGTAATCGAGTTTACCAAGATTGTCCCTTTGTGATTCAAAACCTAGTCTTCCCTGCTGATTTGATTGAAAAATGCCCTTCAAGGATTTTGATATTATTATCGGGATGGATTGGCTTTATAAATATCATGCGGTGGTAGATTGTAGGTCTAATCATGTGACTTTTAAAGATCCTACATTTTCACACATCATTGTACAAGGTGAAAGATCAGTGACATCTAATTTTATTTCTGCGGCCTTGGCAAGAAAGTTGATGCGTCAAGGTTGTGGGGCATACCTTGTTCACATAATTGATACACAATTGAAGAGTCCGTGTATCAAGGACATACCTGTTGTATGTGATTTTCCAGAAAACCTTCCGGGATTTCCCCCGGAAAGAGAGGTTGAATTTCCAATCGAGCTTATTCCTAGATCTACTCCTATTTCGATCACCCCTTATAGAATGGCTCCAGCAGAGTTAAGAAAATTGAAAGCTCAATTACAAGAACTACTTGAGAAAGGTTTTATTCGACCTAGTGTTTCTCCTTGGGGATCCCCTGTTTTATTCGTAAAGAAGAAAGATGGCACTCTTAGGATTTATATTGACTATATACAATTGAACAGAATAACAATCAAGAATAGATATCCGCTGCCAAGGATCGATGATTTGTTTGACCAACTTAAGGGTGCTAAAGTATTCTCAAAAATTGATTTAAGGTCTGAATATCACCAATTGCGGGTTAGAGAGAATGATATTCCTAAAACTACTTTTAGAACTCGGTATGGTCATTATAAATTTTTGGTGATGCCATTCGGATTGACAAATGCTCATGCGGTATTTATGGATCTAATGAATCGAGTATTCAAACCTTATCTTGATCAGTTTGTGGTTGTTTTTATAGATGATATCAATTATAAACCGTTAAACAAATATTTAAAGTGGATTAGGTATCCTATTCCAAATAAAAGAAATTTATTATCAAGATTATATGATGCCAATATATTTTCAAAATTTGATTTAAAATCAGGATATTGGAAGATCCAGATATTTAAAGAACATTCTTATAGAACAACTTTTAACGTCCCATTTGGACAATATGAATGGAATGTGATGCCATTTGGATTAAAAAGTGCTCCTTCTGAATTTCAAACAATTATGAATGATATTTTCAACCCATATTTGTATTTTATCATTGTTTATATTGATGATATTTTGGTTTACTCAAAAACATTCGAAATGCATCTCAAGCATTTAGACATTTAAAAAAAATAGTTATACAAAATGAATTGGTAATTTCTAAACCAAAAATGACTTGGGATCCCGTTTCATTAATTTATCCCAAAAATTATTATAAAATGTCCTGTATAGACAAGTAATTTGTTCGTCGGTGAATCCCACCTCCGGAGTCCATTTGTGAATCCATGGGATTGAGAATTCAATAAAGAAATAGATATATTCTCTTGATCATGGATCTAGGAGATACAAGTACTAAAAGTACTAGATTAGAAGAGGTAGATATACCTCACAACCTTGATTTGTTAAACAAATGGACAATTTCAAAAGTTGATATAAAAACTATTTATGATTATGGTTGGTTTGATAAGATATCTATAAACAATTGATAAAAACTACTGAGCAATCTTTGGCGTTGAATTCATCTGAACAAACTATTTGTTTGTTAAATAAGTGTGATATTGAATTATATAATTCTCAATATAAATTCTTGCATGTTGGCATGGTACAGATCTCTTTTAAGCCTTTAATTGGTTATGGTCCAGCTCGAAATCGTGTTGCTTCTTTGCATACATTATCTTCCGTCATATATGCTGATAAAAATAAAATTAAAATTGATCCTCGATTAAATATTGTTCAATTAAATGATAATTCGTCTGATATTTCTGATAAGGATATTCCTTCTGCATCCGAAATGGATTTTAATCCTAATGATACTTAATGATGAATGGACATCAAATTGATTTTAGTCCAGGTTCACTGACAAGAAAATATATTCAAAATGAATTTACAAGTGATAAATGGAGCCAGTTTAAAACATGGTTTTTTGACACATACAGTACGGAGGATTTGTATAATATTTCTCAAAAAATTTATGAGACTTGTGCTTTACATAATCATATTATGTTTTTTGTACCCTGGTTTATAACCACTTATTTGCCTCTATTCATCAATGTTCTTGAACGATCCTATAATGATGAATCAGGTAATATTATCAAAGTTATTTATCCTCCTCAGGCACCGTTTATACTACCTAATAATACAGGAATTACTTTCACTCCTTTTCAAGTTTCAGTGTAAGTCATGCCATCAAGTTGATTCATTATCATGTCATACTTAGAGCCAACACATTCAACTTGTCTTAGTCTACCAATTCTAGCACGCATCACAAAATTTGGACGAGTATATTTTTCATAAGCCATCATGCTTCATTCTTTTTTTTCACGCTTCTATACATACAATCCTAACACATACCGGTTCAACAGAAATTAAACAGTCTCTTGGGGGAAAAGAACACAGGCAAGAAAACCCCAAAAGAGGATTTATGAGTTGGGTTACTCAAACTTCACCCTATCACTCATAATCCATTTACTCCACCCCCAAAAAAAATAGATGCGATTGTCCCCAATGCATACAAGAACAGTAAAAGATAGTGGATTGGGTGAAGAAAACCTGTGGCGCATAGCGCCGAAAAATCATGAATGAGCGGGTGGGTCCAATTTCTCGGAGCCCGCTGGAACAATAGTAGGGTCACCCTCAGTAGTGCCCACATCATCCATCATAGCACCATCAGTGGTGCTCACAACGTCCCTCACAATAGGTGGGACCTCTACAACTGGAGCAGAACTCGATGCCCCTGCAACACTCTCACGCAAACTCCGCTGGCGCAACTCTTCATCTAAAATTGAAGCCTTCCTGGCTTCCTTGAGCCTGCGATGTCTCTTTTGAGCCTTTTATTCCTCACTGTGACTAGAGCGGTGCCTCTTCCCTTTGGCATGTGTAGGCTCAAACCCCTCCTCAGCGGTCCCACTGAATAAAGCCTTCAGCACCGTATCATCAGCCAGTGCAGTAGGTGCCGCCTGAGGCTCAACTGTAGGGGTGGCAAGAATGACATCAACATCAGTCCGGAGACTAGCTAACTCAGCCTGCAAAGAGGATAGATCTATGGCTGGGGCTGATCGCTCGAGGACTCGCAATTCAAAGGCATCAAGGTGCTTATTAACAGCCTGGATCTTCCGATCCATCATACCCTCCATCCGTCGTTCCACTCTGGCCTTGAACTCGGCTATCGACTTATGCATCTATGGCTGGATGTGATGCAGCAGTGTGGCCGTCTGAGCCTCTAATTTTTGTACTCTGACCAACGGAACAACAGTAGCTCCCAACTGTGGTGTGGACCGAGATGAACTAGGAGCCATGCTAGCAGCCTGAGAAGAGGAGGTCGGGACAGTATCAGAGTGATCAGGTATAATGGGATCACCACCCTATGCCTGCCCCACCGTGTCTGTAAGATCTGCGCCCAAGGGAGGTACCTCAACCTGGGGCTCTCTGCGAGGTGCCGCCACATTTGCCTCATCATGAATGAGGCCTATATCCAATGTCCCTGTAGGGTGAATTAACCTGACACAATGCCAGATCGGCACTCTAGAGTCCCTCAGATGTGGTGGTAAAGCCTTAAGCTCTACTTTCGGTGCCTCCACAATAGATGGTCTCGCTGGTGGAGACTCACGATTCTTCATGTCCAATTCATACATCTTTTGTTTTGATCGATATTTACACTTGTTTAATGCAGCTACCAACTCATCATACTCTTCAATACCATCACTATCGAAATTCATCATAACTGTTGCTAGTGCCTCAACACCGAGTTGCTCTTCAATTTGAACTTCTGGTCCACTCTCAATTCTGTAAGTTATAGCAGATACCGTTTGGATCTCACCACTCTGCTTCATGGATCTACAAATATTAAAAGTTGCTTCTTCATTGTTCAATCTAAACTTCATATGTCCCTTATCCATATCAACCAATGCACAACCTGTGGCAAGGAATGGTCTCCCAAGGATGATGGGAACATCAAAATCAACCTCACCATCAAGAATCACAAAATCAGCTGGAAAGATGAACGAATCTACTTTTACTAGCACATCATGTAGTACACCAATGGGCCTTTTCACAGTTCGATCGGCCATAAGTAGTCGCATCGTCGTAGGTTTTGGATCCCCCAGACCTAACTTCTTGTAAATAGACAATGGCATGAGATTGATGCTAGCACCAAGATCGCACAATGCCTTAGCAAAGTGTAACAACCTTATAGTGCATGGGATTGTGAAAGCACCAGGGTCTTCTTTCTTCTGCACCAGAGATCTTGTAGCAATCGCGCTGCAATGCTGCATTCTATCATCATCTTCAAAACTCACAGACCTTTTCTT
>JAJOOS010010620.1:0-16982 GCA_029582725.1 Solanum chiquidenum
TCAAATGATATGAAAGCATTTACTTCCTTGAAAATGTCCTTTTTGGCATGTTTTTGCATGGTCTCCATACTTAGTACTTAATTGTGCTAACCCCTTTCTTTCCCTTTTTGGACTAAAGTGTAGGGATTTGTAGAGGATGACATGTGTTATTTGATAGGTTTCTATGTGTTGAAGATGAAGACTTGGTGAGTCCTCATAGATTCGAGGACAATACCCAATATGTTCTTTTATGTCTTTTTAGTATTGTTTGAGTTGTGTACGGGATTAGTCTCGCATTTTGTACTCTAAAGTATTAGATGGTTTTGAGACATCATGTATAAAGTCTAGAAAGTCTTCCGCTTGCTATTTTTTTATGCAATGATTTTCTTGGTAAAGAAAGTTTTAAATTCCTTATGGTTTTAGTGTCTATGCGATGAATGAATACTAAGAGGCTTGTATTAGACCTCTTCGAGGTCGAGTACGCCGGTTACGACTAGGGGGTGCTCCCGGGTCATGACAGAATTGGGGCTAGAAAACTTTTTCGTATTAACTTGAGATTTCCTAGCCTAGTCCAGATTTGGACCAAATCAGAGTCTTTAAGGTGTAGGAAAATTTGGTAACAACCGGGTGAGTTAATTATGATTTTGATTACCTGAGTAGTTAGATAACTCGTTAAAGAACCCGTATGACTTTACAAAATTGAATTCGGGCGAGTAGAACTCCTGAAATCGATCTTAGCGTGAAGGGTATTTTCTGAGTGTCATGGGTTACAGGTGTGGTGTGTTGTGAAATAGGGATTTTGGAATTCTCAAATAGCTCTCTATTTCGTTCCAGCCTCTTTGGCGCTAGAATTTGCCGCTCTGGCGGGGCCACTATAGCGGGTTGCGGGTCGTTGTGGCAGGCTCGATGCGAATTAAAGTCCTCAATAAACTCCAAAACGACCTCATTATGTACTTTTCGACTTTTAGAGCTAAGGAACGAACCCCAGGCGACTCCTACTCATTTTTCACCATTCTTGAGGCTAAAGGTAAGTTTTTCACTCCCCAAATCTGTTTTTCGATCCGTAGAACGTAATAGAATGGGTGAATGTTGATGGGGAAGGGTTTTGTTATAGATTCTATGATGGAAACAACCCTAATTTGGATAATTGGAATCATGGGTTCATAGAATTGTTAGTAATTTGGGTAATTAGTGATTGTTTATTAATTTCCGTATTATATTGATTGTTTGTAGACTAAGAACAAGCGGAACGAATCCGAAAAAGGAAGGATCAAGATTCTTAGGGTTTCAAGTTTGTTTCAAGGTAGGTGATGGTTGTGATTATATGATTGTGTGATGTATGTTTGTTCTTGCTTCATTATGATACATGTATGTATGTGAATGTTGCATTGTTGATCACCCTAATCGTAAATGAGGATAATTGTATAATTGTATGCCATGAATTACCTCTTGTTGTATGATTATGAGAATATACATTGTAATTGTGATTGTTATTGTGGTTTGTTTAATGGATCGGTTGCCACGTTCTGGCATAAACATAGGATCTGTTGCCACATTCTGAGATAAACATGAGATCAGTTGCCACGTTCCAGCATAAATATGGGATCGGCTGCCACATTCTGAAACATTAACTTGGATCGGGTACCACGTTCCGACCCATTAACTTGGATCGGGTACCACGTTCCAATATGCTAACTGTTTGGGTGTGGGTTCTATGAGAGAACCATTGAATTGGGTTTCATGAGAGAACCATTGAATTGGGTTATGTGAGAGGACCATTTAATTGTGTTGTGTATCTAGTTGTGATGAGTTTGTTCATATCTAATGATGGTTGATATTGGAAGACGGTATATTTTTCTAAATTGATATACTTATGATATGTGATAATCGTGAAGTTGTTCATTGTTCGTATATGTTGATGATATTGTATATGTTCGATATGTGCATGTGATTATATTGTTGTATTGACTAATATATATTACACTTAATAGGATAGTCGTTCGATCCTACCAGTACACGGTGGGTGTACTGATATTGTACTTGCTCTTATTTTTATTGAGCACAGGGCATATTCCGACGGCTATCGACAAACCTCACTTAGAAGATCAGTGATCGCCGATTCGAATTCAAGGGTGATGTTGATAGAGAAAGGGATTGTGTTATATGGTGAAAATTACAATTCAAATTTTTTATTGTGAGTCTATATTCGTGGTGATGTATTTTGTCAAGGTATGAATTGGGAAGGTGAGAAATGATCAATGGTATCAGGTATTGAACCTTTGAAAGGACTTACACCTAGGTTGAGTCGTAAAGTTTATTACTATTGATTGTTAAGTACCTAAGAAAGGTTTTCATGTAAAAGTGTTGGATTAGAGTGAGATTAATGGTCGGAATATTTATGATGGTTGTTAGTGCTGTGAGTATGATTCACTAGCTATGCTCTAGTGTGTTTTCACTTTTGTGGGTGGATCCCTAGTGGTGGATCAAGGGTACCAAATCCTACGATGTTCTCTTGGTTGAGTGGGAAGATTGGGAAGCTTTGATTATTTCGAATGACATAATTAGTGTTGTCTTGGAGTTGTTAAAGTACTTTAATGGTTCTACATGTACCACCTTGCTTATTAGAATTTATAAAAGAGCTACCATGCGTATTTGTGGTTGTCCGGCAATCTTAATATTCCTCTAGTCGTCGAGGTCATGTACTGTTTATGTGCGGTTGAATATAGGGATCATTGGGTCTAATTCTACTGTTCTTAAGAGGTAATCTAAAATTACTAAATCTAGCATTTCGATAGTGTTGTTGGAGGAGTTATATGCTTGGACATATCCCTCAATGAGTATATGATTTCTAAAGATCAAATTTGTTATAACTTAAGCTCCTTTGTGGGATAGAGATATTGTTAAGAACTATGACTGTTTGGGTATTATGAGTGTGTGTTGGTTGGTTCAGGTCCACCTCTAATTGTAGCAAGTATTGATTTAGAATTTTATCATGGTTATGTGAGAAAGAATTCGTCCTGATGTTTGTGTTAAGATCCTTGATAACATGTGGCAGAGGTGTGTACGATCAACTTTGGTGGTTGTTGGGAATCGTTTTGTTGTTGGTGAAGTTTACATACAATAATATTTATCACTTGAGTGTTGAGATGACTTCATTGAGGCATTGTAAGGGAGGATGTGTAGGTATTCAATTGGTTGGTTTGAGGTTGGAGATGTGAAACCCTTAAGGGGTAATGAGATTCGGTAAGAAGGACATGCGATACAAGTATCCCCAGTAATTCGATGATTCAAATACTACTCTACCCTGGCTTTAGCCAGTCTTTCCTAGTTGATCACTCGGGGACGAGTGATGGGTAAATTGGTATCAATTGTAACGACCTGATTTCCGTCGTTATGGAAAAGCCAATGAGGAAAGAATTGGGGCCAGAAAACTTTTTCGCAGTAACTTGAGATTTCCTAGCCTAGTTCAGAATTGGATGAAATCGAAGTCTTTAAGGTGTAGAAAAATTTGGTAACAACCGGGGTGAGTTAATTATGATTTTAATTACATGAGTAGTTAGATAACTCGTTAAAGAACCTGTACGACTTTACAGAATTGAATTCGGGCGAGTAGAACTCTCGAAATAGATCTTAGCGTGAAAGGTATTTTATGAGCATCATAGGTTAGAGGTGTGTTGTGAAATAGTGATTTTGGAATTCTCAAATAGCTCTATGTTTCGTTCCAGCCGCTTTGGCGCTGGAATTCGCCGCGCTGGCGGGGACGCGACAACGGGATGAGGGCCGATGTGGCGGGCTCGACGCGAATTAAAGTCGTTAATAAATCCCTAAACGACCTCATTATGCACTTTTCGACTATTAGAGCTAAGGAACGAACCCTAGGCGACTCCTACTCGTTTTTCACCATTCTTGAGGCTAAAGGTAAGCTTTTCACTCCCCGAATCCATTTTTCGATCCGTAGAACGTAATAAAATAGGTGAATGTTGATGAGAGGGTATATATTTTATGGTGGAAACAACCCTAATTTGGATAATTTGGATCATGGGTTTGATCTAGGGTTTATAGAATTATTAGTAATTCGGGTAATTAGTGATTGTTTATTGATTCTCGTATTATATTGATTGTTTGTAGACCAAGAACAAGCGGAACGAATTCAGAAAAGGAAGGATCAAGTTTCTTAGGGTTTCAAGCTTGTTTCAAGATAAGTGATGGTTGTGATTCTATGATTGTGTGATGTATGTTTGTTCGTGCTTTATTATAATACATGTATGTATGTGAATGTTGCATTGTTAATCACCTTAATCGTAAATGAGGATAATTGAATAATTGTATGCCATGAATCACTTCTTGTTGTATGATTGTGAGAATATAATTGTCATTGCGATTGTGGTTTGTTGAATGGATCGGTTGCCACGTTCCAGCATAAACATCGGATCGGTTGCCACATTCCGGCATAAACATGGGATCGGCTGCCACGTTCTGACACACTAACTTGGATCGGGTACCACGTTCCGGTATGCTAACTGTTTGGGTGTGGGTTCCATGAGAGGACAACTGAATTGGGTTCCGTGAGAGGACCATTGAATTGTGTTGTGTATCTACTTGTGATGAGTTTATTCATATCTAATGATGATTGATATTGGAAGACGGTATGTTTCTCTAAATTGATATAACTGTGATATGCGAGAATCGTGAAGTTGTTCATTGTTCGTATATGTTGATGATATTGTATATGTTCATGTGATTATATTGTTGTATTGACTAATGTATGTAACACTTAATTGGATAGCCGTGTGATCCTACCAGTACATGATGGTTGTGTACTTATATTGCACTTGTTTTTATTTTTATTGAGCACAGGGCATCTTCCGGCGGCTATTGACAGACCTCGCTTAGAAGATCAATGATCGCCGATTCGAATTCAAGGGTGAGCCAGTTCTTCCGGGCTGCCTTGAGTTCTCTTTTTGTTTAGTCCATCCTATTCGGACTTAGACTAGTTCTTTAGATGATTTTCTTGTTTAGACTTGTGAATCTTGTTAGAGTTTTGGTACATTGATTTTTAGGTTCTAGGAGTTGTTCTTCCGCATTAGTTTGATTTGTTGTTTGTTAAAAACCTTTGGAGTTTATGGCAACTCTATATAATTTCTACATTTAAAACTTGTTTCTGTATCTTTAAATGCATAATTTTTGGTTAAGTTATTTAGTCTGGGTTATAGTAATGGTTCTCCGACCGGAGGGTTAGTGTGGGTGTCAATCACGACGATCTGGATCGTGACACAAGCGTACACTGATTTGTGGTGACAACAACAATAACGAGACATAAAAAATGAAAGCAAAATCAAACGAGGTCTTTTTTTGTTCATTTTTAACAACGTTTTACAAATATTAGAATTTTCTTATTAACTCTAAATTGAATAATTACATTTAAGTTATAGATTTCTAACAAAATTACTAACCATTATTTAGAAAGTTCTTTAAATACTTTAGATAATTAAAGGAATAATAAAATAGGATCTTTAAAAAATGATTATAAAGAGAAGTGGCTGAAGGATTCAAACATGCGCGTGTGTGCATCACAAGAGAGCCTCACGCCACTGGGCCATAGTACCTTATTGTGTCAAAGTTGTCCAAAGTATTACATTTAACCATTTTGAACAATATTTTACTTATGTGTACATTATAATTTTTTGACAAAGGGCATCCAATTGACAACATTTACTTATGTGTACATTATAATTTTTCAGCGAAGGACGTTCAATTGAACACCCTTAAGTCACTGTAGCTCTGCCCCTGATTATAGCATGTCTTATCATGAACGTAACTATCTAAGAGTAACTAAAAAATTATTCTTTTTCATAAAAATTTTAATATGACCAAAATGAATATCATTGTGTTACAACATGAATTTTTTCATTGATCTTCTATGTGTGATACGCCACAAATATTTTACCATACTCAGAGGCGGATCCAAACAAATTTATATTTCTTTTATTTAGAAGTGGCACTTCTAAAGGACGAACACAACAACAAATACTTGTACAAAAAGTAATATTTATTGTACCATAATTTGATGTCAAGTCATTATCTTATTGGTGAATAGTACCATTTTTCCTGTAATGTTAACACGTACTGAGCCTTTATTGTTTTCTTTCTAGGCTGACACATATTTGCCCCTTTGTGCTTTAACTACTGTTTTCGAATTCTCATTTTTCAATCTTTGGTTTTCATTTGTCTCTCTCCTCTCACTTCCATGTATCTTTGGAGTATTAATTTTCTCTCTCTCTATTTTGATTTTCTTCTCAAAAAAATTCAATTTGATATCTCACTATTTCCTTTTTAAAAAATAAATGTTCAGTTTTGGCTTGACTGGCTTCCAAATCTCCTACTCTGATTATTCACACCTGCATTAATTTTATTTTACTTTCAAACATCTGTATTTTAGTTTATGAACTAAATTAGAAATAAGTTCTTGAGCTTAAAATATTTTTTCCCTGAAATTGAAGCTTGATGTTGGATTAAATATAACAGAGTTACAGAATCTTTCAGAATTTGAAGTTTGCCATTTTGGATATATCAAAAGAAAAATTTATTGAACTGAATTGTGATGGTTTGTTAATGATTTGGAGACCATTTGAGTTTTATAATGTGGCTTCTTTTGTCTGATCTAGACGAAGAAAGTCCGAAGCTTCAAAATTTTACTTTTAGATTGGGTTTCCCCAAATTGTGTATTATTTAGATTATGTGTTGTTGAATTTTATTAGAGATCTTTTGGTGAGATTAAATATCAAATTTGAAAATGTTTGGTGAAGTTAGTGTGCTTTTGACTAATATTTCACCAGCAACTTTGAAATAGAAAATTGAACATTGATTGATGGTTTTTAAGTGGCAAAGAGAATATCTGATGAAAAGCATATGGTGTTTACAGGGCACATATCACAGCTATTTTGACAGTTCTTTGGTGTTTGAAATATTGTTGCACAGAACCAAAGGAAAATTAGAGAATAAACAAGATTATGATATGTACATTTGAAAAAATGACTAATATGATGCTTTAGCAGAAAAATATTTCACCCTTTTTTCATTTGAAATGGTTGATTGCATAGCATTTTTTACATATTAATAGATTTAAGTAATATTTCACCTTCTTTTTCATTTGAAATGGTTGATTGCATAGCATTTTTTATATGTTAATAGATTTAAGTATGTACTCCGTCTGAAAGTCACTGATTTGTTTGCTTTGATTTTGCTTTCTTGGAGACTTGGGAGTGTTTTTTCATGCTTGAAGAACAAGAAGTTACCTTTTCGAAAGTTGATGGAGAATAGAGCTCCCTCAAATTTCTTCTGAAAAATTATTTTACTTGAGAGGTTTATATCAGTTTATCATATTTATCACTTTATACCAAGATTATCTTCCCCACAACTTTTTATTTGGTCAAAATGTCAAAGCTAGACAATGAATCAGATACCTTATACAGAACAGGACCTTGACAACCAGTGGTGGAGGGAGGATTTTCATCAAGGGGGTTCAAAAAAAAAATTAATCACGTAAATAATATCCACAAATAAATGGGTCGGATAAAAAAATTAATTTAGAGCACATATATCTAAAAACTTAAATAGATCATTACAATTGTACTCTACAATGTTTCATATCTTGAAATGTCTTAATAATAGCATCATTAGGAATACTACCAAATACATCTTCTTCTACAAAAGGCACCAAACAACCACTAAAAAAATCATCACTCATTTGACTTCGCAAGTCATTCTTGATAAACTTCATTGCCGAGAAAGCTCTTTCAACGGATGCAGTGACAACTGGTAGAAGTAGAGCAAGTTTCACTAAGCGGAACACCAGAGGATAATTTGAATGTTTTTTTGTTTAGACTAATCTTTTGGAAAGATCACAAAGTCCATTTAGATCAGAAAACGTTTCATCAACATCACGAACATCAACAATGTAACTTGCAAGTTGATTCTCAAGAGTATCCATATTAAATTCATCAAAATCATCTGGATATAATTCAGCCATCCTCATTATTTTTTTGTTGTCAAAACTTGAAAACGAGTTAATTGGATTCAAACAAGCAATTCCATGGAGAAAATCAGTAGCTACCTCATTAAAACGATCATTAAGCTCTTGAAGTTGCCAATCAATAATATTGCAAAACACTTCAACACGGTAATGATGTAAGATTGTATAGTGAGCAAGTCTTCGCCGTGATCTTAAAGAGCTAACATATGGCTCCTCAAAGTTAGGTATCAAAATTTCATGTTTGGTACAAAATATAGATACCTTAGCAATAAGAGAATTCCATTCATCATCCCTTAAAACTTGCAACCTTTTCTTTGCTACTTCAACAAGTAGCATGGCATTTGCAACATCTTGCTCATTTCTTTGTAAGCATTTATTGAGCTCATTTGTGATTGCTAATACATCTCTTATCAAATGCAACATGAACGCAACCTCAAATGTTTGACAAGATTCAAGATGTCCCATTGCCTTGTCTCTTTCATCCATACTTCGTGCATCAAGAGCAAGTGATTCAAGAACTTCAATAATAGAGTCAAACATATGAATAAAATTGTTAAAAGATTTATAATGAGATCCCCAATGAGTATCACAAGCTCTTGAAAGACCAAGTTGTATATTCAAGCCCCTACCGGTTGTCAGTTCACCCATATCTAATGCATCTTGAATTGCTGCTTTTTGAGAATCTCGTAGATCATCCATACGCTTAAAAGAAGATCCCAATACATTAAAAATATTTGAGATCAATACTACAAGTTTTCCCACTTCAACACACCTTTTAGAGACCCCAACAAGAGTTAGTTGAAGTTGATGAGCAAAACAATGCATAGAATGAGCCGATCTACTTTCTTGCCTAATCAACATTTTAAGTCCATTGACCTCACCTTGCATATTTTTTGCCCCATCGTAACATTGTCCACGCACACGTGATGGACTCAAAGAACGTTGAGCAAGTAAATTAATAATTATCTCTTTGAGGGATAATGCACCAGTATCTTGAATATGAATAATGCCAATAAGTCGCACCATCACAAATCCTATTCTATCAACATATCGTAATACAATAGCCATTTGCTCCTTGCGTGAAATATCAAAAGATTCATCAACTAGTAAGGCAAAGTAGTCACCATTTAGTTCCTCGAGAATAGCTTTAATTGTTTCTATCTTGCATGCAATCACAATATCTTTTTGAATTATTGGAGAAGTCATTTGATCATTTTGAGGGGCATGTTCAAGTACATAATCACGAATTTTATCACACCTTTTTGCATACCATCTGAAGAAAATTACCCCTACTAAGTGATGATTTAGATTCATCATGACCTCGAAATGCGAGTCCTTGAGTTATGAGAAGTCTTACTACATCAACCGAAATACTTAAGCGGATATAATATCCATTTTTAATTTGATTAGATTGTCTCTCAAATGCAGATTGAATCGACTGTTGTTGTCGAAGTAAATCCTGACATTTCTTTTTTGATCAATTATGTAGGCTATTTTGCAGACCAATATGCTTGTCAAGGCCACTCTTTTTATTCCAATTCTTAAATCATGTACATGAAAATACTTCACCTCTACCTTGATTAATATTATGATCTTTAAATAGATAGCAATACAAACAATAGGTTGCATCTTTACTAACACTGTACTCCAACCAAACATGATATCCATCATCAAACCATTCATGATTAAAACGACGCATTGCTCCAGAAATATTTGTTTGAGGGTTAGCACCTCCAAGAGAGGTTGACAAGGACCATTCACAAGATATGCCCTTTTAATAACATCACGATGATTTGGATTTAATATTGGAGTTCTTTCACCGGGATCAAACTTTAAAGTACTCACATCAAATTCTTGAGAAGAATGTGATGGTACTTATGAATGATTGACATTTTCTTCTTGGTTAGATTGATTATGACTATGAGAGGCTAAACTTGATTTCGATATTGGGGTAAAATACTTCTTCATTGAATATTAAGACTGAATTGTAAAGTAAAAGTTAAGTTAGAATTTAAGAGAACTAAACACACAATAAGAACTATTAAAAAAAGAAGCATACACATAATAAGGACCAAAACCAACAAGCTTAAGCAATGGTTATTTAATTATTACATTATATTTCTCTATCTCTCCAATTTTAGATTAAGAAAATGTATTAAATTAGCCAAACAAAAAAATTGAAACTTCAATGATATCAATAATTCAGCCAACTAAAAGAAAGCACATCAAGAAATAACGAAATAAGGTATATAGAAATCTAGTAAGAAAAAAGGGAACCAAAGACTTACCGAAGTAGTTATTAATGGAGATGAAAGAAACGATTGCGGATACAGACTTCAAATTTTCAATAATGACCAATCCAACAGAAGCGCAAGCAGCAGCGACAAGTAGCAGCCAGCAGCGACAAGCAGCAGCCAACACCCAACAAAGAAGAAGAGCGATGAAAAAATAAAACGTGAAAAAATCCTAAAAGAAGAAAAGAATTTTTTAATATTTGACTTTGTAATTAGGGATTAAACTAATAAATCCTAAATTTCCTAGCAGGGTTTTAATTTTTTGGAACTAAAGTCGTTTTAGGATTCCATTATTATTTTAAAGAGAAAATGGTCTAAAAACCCATCAATCTATACCCGAAATCCCAACTACACACTCAAACTTTACGGGTGTCCTATCACCCCCCTGAACATTTTAAAAGTGAAATATATACCCCCTTAAAAAGTCATAACCAAATTTATGTTAAGTAGTGATATACACTCGCTTGCCACATAATATTATATTATTTTTTTAATAAAAAAATTATTATTCTTTGTCTTTATTTTACATTTTCCTTTCATATTTTTCTTTCTCTTTTTCTCTTTTGTTTTTAATCCTCTTTTGATTTTTCTTTGCATAAGTTTTTGTTCATTGATATTAAACCCAAAAACACATTACCTTCTTCTTTCAATTCTTTCTATATTTTTTTTTATATTTTTTTTTCATGATTTTAGTGAAGTTTCATTCAATTGGTAATGATAACATTGTTGAATAGAATTTGAGGCTGTCAATTGGAGAATTAGAAGACGACATTTTTTATGAGTTTGTGTGGTCAGTTGATTTTTGAAAAGTGGGTGGCATATTGGAGTTGGAGATGATAGCAAAATCCAAAGTGACTTCAATAACAAAAGGTAATATGATACTCAAATGGTTTTTAGATCTAGAAAAAGATGGAGGAAATGGTGACATGCAAGCGGCAAAATTGGTGGTGTGAGTGATAATTTCAAGTTTATGATTAAAAGAAGGGGAGTAATTTCTTCGGGAAAAAAAGAGAGGAAAAAGATAGCATTAGTGATAGCTGAAAAGTGAAGTAAGTTCATGGCATTTTTCGGTAACTTAAATCCGGCAAAGTGTTGGAGAGAAAAGAAAGAAGACAGAAAATAAAAAAGAAAGATAAATAGAAGTAAAAGATGACATAATTTAAAAAATAAAAATAAAAAAATCTTAATATGAAAAAGGGAAATTACTTGCAAAGTTAAAGTTTTAATAAAAAAAATCGTCTCTCACTCCCTTTGAGAGAGTGGATACACTTTCTTTGCTACCTCCTGATAAAAAATTGCCTCTATTCGGATTCGAACACGCGACCTCGCGTGCAGCAGCGCGAATACTTGAACCCACAACGCCACTGAGCTACGTCTTTGGTGTATGTTCAAGGGGTTCAATATTATATATATACACATAAATTAAAAATTTAATCGTATATATATAGTGTAATTTTCGACGATGGGGGTTCGGATGAACCCCCTTGGTTCAACGTAAATCCGCCCCTGATAGTCACTATAACTCACACAAACAGATTCTATGAGTAATAAATTCATTCACATCATTTACTCCAACACCTAATTTATTACTTCTACCGTTTTGTATTTAATACAACTCAAAGTAACAATGTTGGTTCATCTTCTCGATCACATGATCGAGAAATGCAACTTCAACGTGAGGAAATTGTTCGTACTATGTGGGGAGATTATATTAAAGACAAATACCCTACAATTTATGTTCAATTTTTTTTTATTGAATTAAAGTTTGATGGATTAAAGTTAGATGAAACGGTTACTTAAGTGGAGAACAAATAACTTAGTAACAATTTATTATGTGATTTTATAATTTTTTGTTTATTTGGTAGATTGAATAAACAATTGGGCTATTTTAATAGTTTTACAACTTATGAGATTCTTATGTTTATGAGAAAATATACAACACAAAAATTTCATATCGCATATCCAAACAAAACTTCAATTTCATCTCATAATTCCATATTATGATATTATATCATGATACCATATCGCATGGCCCAACGAGCCCTTAGTAAATTATATTTGAAGACATTTTAGTACGACTCGAGTTGAGACCTAAGGGGCTCGAGGTAGTTGACAATTGTAACTTAATACAATTGTTAAACTTTCGTTTCGATTTCCATACATAACAATCATGAACCCTGATTTTCCGTACAATGAATTCAAATTTTGGATGATTATAAATACGCAATTTTGGATGAATTTTAACCATAAAATGAGGTGTGTAAATTGAGAATCTTAACTTAGTTTCTTAATAAGATAATTTAATGGTTTAACCTAGCAATTTAATTCAAAATTGTAAATTGAATATAAAATTGTGAGTATTCTTATGTTTAGTCCCATTTTATAATTTATTTCAATTTAAAATAATTCAGGGGTAAATAGGCCTCCCCCCCCCCTTCCATAAATGTAAAGCGTGTAGTTGAAAATTTAAAATAATTCAGTCATTTTAAACTTATTTTAAGTTATTTTTAACGTAGTCAAACACTTCCTAACTTATTTTAAGTTGTTTTTATATTTGTCAAACACTTTTCGAAGTTAAAAACTGACCTTAAAAGTAGGATTGACCAACTTTTAAGTCAATCCAAACACTCTCTTAAATCATTTATGACTCGCACCTTTAACTTTTCGTATATGTTATAGTTAACATTGTTAATAGTAGAGATTTGAAATTCATAATGTGTTTTAGTTGCTTATTGTATTCATAGACTATCCTCCAGATGGGAAGGTACTCTCCTACAATGTAGTTTGTAATCACGTCCAAAAGACGGGGCCGAGAATCTGTGATCGATCCGAAGTGTTCTAATTATCTAAGAGTGACAAGAAAGAGATTCGTTATTCATAAATAATATGATTTTAATATAAAATATCGATTCAAAAATTTTCCCAACTCAATCATATATTCCAATAAAGCGAAGGATCTATGATAGCCTTTCGAGAAATTCTCAAATCAAAGCTCAAAGCATCATTTGTACAAAATAAGAATTCTCTTTGTCACTTGATATATATATATATATAATATATTACATCATTATATATGCTTTAAAAAATATTTTATCTTTTTTTACTTATAAATAAGATTTAGTTGATCTATAGTTAAGTCAATAATACAGATTGAAAAGAGAAAAATATTTCATAATATTTTTTAAAAGTTTATTTTTTTGTAAAGATTGAGAATTTAGGGGATAAAGTAGGTATTTGACATGTTGAGTGACCTTATTAGTGATATAAACATAGTTAAATAATATATAATAAACTCAGCATTATAACATGACCATCTTTATTTGATCGTTCCCAAAGAAAAATATATTTTTGAACAATAAGTTCGTCGCCTTAAAACAATTTGTTTAGACACTTAAAATAATTACATCTTGTGCGTCTTTTTTATATGAAGAAAATACTTTTCAAACATTTTCTTACATTAATATCCGGCTGAATATAATTATTTGTTTCTATCTTAACAATTGCACAAAGTATATAATAAAGTATTAAAATAATGGCTTTGACAATATATTTATTTTAAAATTAAAATCATCAACAATTAATGTTATGCTTATATTTGAAATAAATAACCTGAAACAACGTTTTTTAATAAATTGATATTAATATAAAATAAATTGAAATGACTTTTTAGTTTCGTCCATATTAAGAGAAAGCTGACATTTTTTGTTTTGATGAAATTATTTTCATTGGAGAAAAGATATAACGATAATATTTTCTCAAAGTTAATCAAACATGAAAATAAGATAAGATTTGAAATAGTTGGAATTAAAAAAATCAACTCATCGAGGAAGATGAATTGTTATAATGTATTAATATTGTATAAAAATGTATATGAATAAATATACATCCCTGATACATAATTATACATTATTTGTACAAATTTAGATACATTTTATATACATATATCTATTTACTTATATAATTTTTTATTGAACAATACATTCATGTAAAGAAACCCTATAAACTTTCGAATAAATAGAAGAAAGACTGAATACATGTATTTCAAATTGAGTCAACATAATAGAAGAAAAGTTGAAGTGAGACTAGATATGATCGTAATGTAAAAATGCAAACAGTTTAGATATCGTATTTCATATTTCAAAAGAATGATAAGATAGATGAATATAGTACTCATAAAATTAAAATTGAATGATTGAAATGAAAAAATACTACAGAGTATTATGTAATAGAAGGGTGCCTACCAAAATGACAAGTATGTTCTCTAGAATATTGGGCTTGGTTTCTAATGTTCAACATGTCCACAAAATTAGTGTTGTGTCGATGTAAATGGTGAGTTGAATGTGCGGTCATATAAGATAAAGTAATAAATTATCATATTTTTCAAAAGGTATGGAAGAAAATATTTTCTAGTTTCACATGTTTGATTGGGCAAATTTCTGAAAAAATATTTTTTCTCAAAAAATAAGTTGCTTAAAAAGGAAGAAAATAGCTTCTTTGACGAAAGTAGGAAAAACAAATTCAATAAGTGATACTATATTTTCATTGTATTTTCACCACTCACCAAACACCCCTACTCCTTGACCATCTCACTTTCTCCACCCCCGAGGCCCCACT
The DNA here is from genome assembly GCA_029582725.1 of Solanum chiquidenum. Classification (NCBI taxonomy): domain Eukaryota; kingdom Viridiplantae; phylum Streptophyta; class Magnoliopsida; order Solanales; family Solanaceae; genus Solanum; species Solanum chiquidenum. The sequence goes on from JAJOOS010010620.1 coordinate 14,920, forward strand.
CTCAACCCCCTCCCATTGCTATAGTGTTTCTTTTAGATTACCTATTTTGGTTGGGAACAAATTATCTTAGGATTAATTATCTTGGATAAGTTATCTCATCGTGTATATGAAATAACTTATCACATTACTATGATACAAATTTTGGATAAATAATTCAAGGGCTAACTAATACCTCCAACCAAATGTAAAACAAAATAATTTTGTATCTTATCCCATGATTATTATATCTTATACCTCACACCAAACAACTCTTTAAAGTAATAATTTTTATTATTTATCAAATACTAGAAAATAATTAAGAAATCATATTTGTGTGAAAAAATATTACTTTTATTGGGGTACATGTTATCTCGGGACTAACTATCTCAAAATTAGTAATCTCACTCTAAATGTGTGATAAAAATAACACTATAATTCTTAAATAACTAATATGAGATTACGTTATTCCATAATTTTAATCCAACTAAATATAAATTTATCCTAAAAATTAGTTACTCCCTCTTATCAACACACTATTAACTTGACACACACCTTAAGAAACAATTAATAATAAGGGTAATATTAGGTGTGACAAAATCAAACCCAACTAGTTCAACCCGCCTAATTCGTTTAAGATTGGACGGGTTATTAACCCGTTCATTCATTAGCTCAGCCCATTTCAACTCAACCCATTAAAAATTAAGCAATATGTAACCCTAATTAGTTCATGAAAAATATTGTCTAAATTTATTTATTTTTTCAATTTGATATATTGTTTATAGCCATAATAAATAAAAGAAAATATTAGGTACTATAATAGTTTAAGTGGTCGTTTGATGTGATAGATAAGAGGAGTTAATCCTAAGATAACTTTTGAGTGGTCTTTAATCAGTTGTTTGTTTGCAAAGGCTGAAATAACTTGTCCCAAGATTAATAATTAGTCCTCAGATAGGTTATCCCTCACTGGGGTAGAATGGTAATCCCATGATAACTTAATCTGTATGTAAAATAACAAAAATTCCCTCCCTCTTAAACTCTATTTTATACACCACATTTATATTTATGTATATAAACAGTGAATAACTAAAGCTTGCAAAGAAAATGTAAAAAAAAAAAAGAGACTAAATAAGGTAGAGGATATTTTTGTAAACAAACAACTTATTTTAAAAAATTATGTCATGAATATAAGTTTAAATATGACAAACTAAACAAGCAATAAAAACTAATCTCAGCTTAACTTATCTCAGTATAACTTATCTCAACATAACTAATCTCATCATAACTTGTATTCAAACCAAACGACTCCTAAAAGAACAAATAAAACAATTAGTATAACAATTAAGCTTAGTAAAATTATGTTGGATTGGGTGTTGAGCGGTAATGTAACTCATTACCTAACCCATTTTGATCCAAGCTAATTTGAATTGGGTTGGATCTTGATCTGCTTGTTATCTTAATCCATTGTGACTTGTCTAAATTTGATTCAACCCGCTCAATTATCATCCCTAGATAATATTACTATATTATCATTTAAATATATTAAATTAACTATTTTCAAAAAATGTATTAGATATTGATAGAGAAAAGTAAACTATCTCTTAATTACTATATTATCATTTAAATATATTAAATTAAATATTTTGAAAAAATGTACATTAGATATTAATAGAGAAAAGTAAATTATCTCTTGATTTTTTAAATTAAATAAATATTATTAAATAACTATTTTTAATAAAAATAAATAAAAATAATAATTAATAAAATTATTTAATTCTCAAAATTCAAAACATACGACTTATTAAATTGATTTGGTATTGTTGCATCTTGCATTATTCACCCGGATAGGAAAAGCAAATATTTGCCACATAATATAATTTGTGTCATAAATCCGTAACGTATGGTAGGTAAATGGACCACACAACAATAAGAGGGTCATATAAGTGAATATGAAGGTCGTACAAGGGTAAAATAGGAATAGAATAATAAAAGAGAGGATAACGGGGAACATAACGGCATGTAACCGAGAAAAAAGGAATCTTCATTAAAAGCATAAAATAAATTATAGGAATCCAAAAATGGACCAT
>JAJOOS010010621.1:0-12029 GCA_029582725.1 Solanum chiquidenum
ACCACTAGGAAATTGAGTGGTGATACAACGTTTTACCTCACGTTGCCCAAGGACCATCCTATACCTTGCCGTGATATAGGAAGCTAACTATGCTAAGTAGATCCACTAGCTTAACTTACGGGATAATCTAAAAAGTATAACCCGTTAAATCCCATGTTGGCTCATGGTTCTTATGGAGAGTTGAGTTAATATGAACTCATGTCCCCAACTCGGTGCTCAAGACTACTCCCAAAAATACTTTAACTCATACGTGTTTTAAACACATCTTTCTTTAATTTGAGATAATTACTCAAAGCTTAGCCCAAAGGCTCTTTTTGGAAAACATAGTTCCTTTCTTACTCAAATGTAAAAATATTTATAAACTTCTTGGGAATACTTAGTTCCCTAATAGCTTTTGAGAAATGAACTCAACTTTATACTCTTGGCTTAACTTGAAACTCTATACTCTTTACTTGACTTGAAACTTGAGCCTTAAATGAAGTTAAAACGTTCAATAAAGACTCTTGAACAACTTTAAAAACTTGCTTTGACTAGCTCCTCAACTTCTAGACTTGACTCTTACTTCACTTGACTTTGATCCGAACTTTCCTCGAATTTGGATTATGAATTCAAGGTATATGATCACACGTTTATGAATGAGTTCTTGACGTTTAGACGTACTTTGGAGTGTTGGAAACAACTATGAAACATAGGTACAATACTAAGGAACATGCATGAAAAAATGGGGAAAGAATGGGAAAGGTTGGCGTCCTTGGCGCTCTGAGAGGCGCAGGGCGCCAGCCCTACAACTTCAGAAGGGGCCTGCTGGCGCACTGCAAGGCGCGGCGCCCCAAGGGGAGAAGTTCAGAATACTTCTTGGGGCGCTCTGCAAGACGCGACGCGCCACCCATTTCCACCGGAAGCTCGACTTTTCTCCCTCTTTTCTCCAACTCTCAACCTCAATGGTTCCAGCCCCAAATACTTAGAATCATAAACCCCTCAACATACAATAGATTTCAACTCAAAAACACAACCGGAAACATGTCCCAAATCAACAAGGAACTTCAACAACACAATCAACAACATCAACAACACAACCAACAGCACAACAAATCTTTTCTCGGAAATAAAACGAGTTTGGCGTGTGGGGGAAAGAACCAGCCCAACACTATGAACTCACATACCTAGTAGGGATCACCCCCAATGATATCCATGACGATCTTTGACGAATCATTGCTTGATCTTCTCTTTCTCCTCTTCTTCTCCTCTTCACTCTTAAACCCTTACTCTCACTCTTGTAAAAATGAGAAAAACTGATCTAAAATCAGTCGAACACACTAATATAACCAAAAGAATTGGTTAGGGAAAAGACCAAAATACCCTTGAAATTTCCGGACGGATTTCCCTGCCAACTGCCCAACTTCCAAAGGGCATAACTCACTCATACGAACTCAGAATCGAGCAAACTCAGAGGCGTTGGAAAGATCATTCCACAAGCTTCGTAACCATAACTGGAACTACACCTAACTCATCCATATCTAGGAGTTATGACTGTTCAAAGCTGGCCAAAACTCACCTTTTTTCCACACTTAACCAAATTTCCAGATTTTTGAATTCTTTCCAAAAATGACAAAATTTCAAATTTCAAGCCTCTTTATAGTTATTTCAAATTGCCGGATGTTACACTCTTAATTTATCTCTCTGTCTCCGTGCAAGACGCCAAGGCGGGATTATTCCCGCTAGGGCGGGGCCGCTGTAGCGGGATGAGGTTCGATGTGGCGGGACAGTCGCGACTTAAGTCGTAAATAAATCCAGCCCCCAAAACGTTATTTTTCTGCAACCTTTGATCTTGAGAGCTAAGGAACGACCCATGGATATTTCTTGAAGGTTTTCCACCTCTTCTAGCACCAAAGGTAAGGTTTTTACTCCCCAAATCCATTTTTGATCTGTAGAACTTAGTTTCTTGAGTAATTATCGATGGGGGAGAGTTTTGATCTGGAAATTATGGTGGAAAAAGCCCTAATATGGGTATGGGGATCAAGGGTTCGACCTAGGGTTGATATTATTGATTATGATCCAGATAATTAGGTTTTGTTTATTGATCCTCGCGTTATATTGATTGTTTGTAGACCAACAACAAGCGGAAAGAATCTATAAAGGTAAGAATAAAGTTTCTTAGGGGATTCAAGCTCTGTTCGAGGTATGTGATGGTTGTGATTTCATATTTGGGTGATGTATATTAGTAATTGTTTCGTTATAATGCATGTATGTATGCGAATATTGCACTATTGATCACACTAATCGTAAATGAGTATGAACGAATGATTGTATGCCATGAATCAAAACTTGCTTGTATAAGTATGAGAATGTACATTGTAATTGTGATTGTGGCTTGTTGAATGGAACTGGTGTCACGTTTCGTCACACTAACTGGATCGGATGTCACGTACCGACATACATATTGGAACGGGTGTCACGATCTGACACACTAACTTGGAACGGGTGTCACGATCCGACACGCTAACAGTTTGGGTATGGGTTTCATGAGATGACCATTGACTTGACATATATGTGTATTATTGAGAATGTGAAATTGTACATTGATCCTAAAATGATGACTGATAATGTATATGTTCGATATATGCCTATTTTATTATGTTGTGATTATTTGCATATGTTTCACTTATTGGAATAGTCGTGTGATCCTACCAATATATTGTGGTTGTGTACTGATACTACACTTGCTCTTTCTTTGTTGAGTACATAGCATCTTCAGGCAGCTACTGACAGACCTCATCTAGGAGATCAATGATCAATCGAATTCAAGGGTGAGCCAGTTCTTCCGGGCTGCCATACGTTCTCTTTTTGTGTATACCCACATCTTCAGACTATTTGTTTAGGGTGTTTGTTTAGTTTCAAGGTTGCACCCCGTTTTCTTAAACTTGTTGCACTTTAGATGTTTTAGTACAATGACTTTCAGGTTCTAGCTAGGAGTTGTTCTTCCGCATTAGTTTTGCTCGTTTATTTAAACCTTTGGAGTTTATGGGAACTCTATATAATTTATGTATTTAAACATTCTTCCGTATCTTTAAATGCGTAGTATCTTGGTTAAGGCTGCTTAGTTGGGTTGTAGTATCGATTCTCCCACCGGAGGGTTAGTGTGGGTGTCAATCACAACGGTCTACATTGTGACATCATCACAGAGGCGAACCCAGGATTTGAAGACTTTGGGCGCTAGATTCAGTGATTTTAGAGTAGTGTTGTCCTATTTGTTCTAGGATCATCTGACAAAGACGAACTCAGAATTTGAAGATTTCGGGTGCACCAAATATGATATCTATATCTAAACTTTAAATAAATGAACCCAGGATTTGAAGACTTTGGGTGTGTTAAATATGATCTCTAAGCTAAACTTTAAATAAATAAAAAATAATCAAAAAGGCTCTAGCTAGATTCAAACCATGATCTCTTGGGTGATATTCACTAGCTTGTACTAGCAGCACAAGGACATTCATATGCTCCTTGTGGGTGCACTATTAATTATATCATATTTCTACCATTTTCTCAAGATAGATATACATATATATATACACATTATTTTTTTGAAATTAACAGGTGCACGTGCACCTCCACCCTAACATGTTGGTCCACCTCTAATCACAGTATTGATAGGTGATAAAGGTATACAATATTGAACAATAAAATAGCTCACTCGCGTTCTAAAATATTATGTCCAATGATTATCTTCCATATGGAGTATCGTTAGTTGTGTAAGCTAATATTCTTCTCAAACGCATCCTCGAAGTCGGTCATTCTATCAAATCAATAAACTCGAGAATTTGTCCTCCTCTTGTTCTGCCACGTGCTCAAATTGCTTTTTTTTCGATACACAAATGTTTCAGTTGGCTATGCAAGCTAAAGATTGTCATTGGTAGTTGAAAAAAAACTACACGTCAAGTGAAAAATACTTGTAATGATGTGAAGCTTTTTCAAATTTTTTTTGTATAAGCTTAATTAGTCCAAAATAGATGGTATCAAGCTATATTAATATTTTTTGAATTGATTTAGCCTATCAACTTCTTAATTAAGTTTTATAAAGATGAATGTGAACTGTATCGTTCCAAATTTTCTCACTCTTAAATTTGCTTAAAGTAGTGGCAGAGACAGAATTTTCATTAAGAGTGTTCATACTTCAGGACAAATAAAAAAATAAACTTTGCTTGTCAGATTTGATAAAAAAAATGAAACTGAATTTCACTTATGTTCTCTTTTTTTAACTTGAAAAAACAAAACTAAAAAATTAAATAAAATGCCTTAGTCTGGTCTCAAACCCCAAGCCTCTTAGGTAAATTTGAACAGTCTTAATCACTAGACTATCTTTTTTTACCATATTAAGTGTGTTCAACAATTAATTATATCCAAAAATATTAATATTCAACATATTACGTATATACTCATAAAAAAATTTCGATGAAAATTATTCATCTGATCACCCTTAACTAGATGTATCTCCGCCCCGCCTAAAGTTTGCCCAAGTTATAGCAACTAACTGATGGAATTGTTTCAAGTGACCCTTGCTTTTGCTAGTTTGTTTGAGAACATAGGGTCCACACATCGTGGAATTTCAACGAAAGGAGGCCATATTCTTGGTCCACATCACGGGATATTTCAACAAAGGCGGCCATAATATTCCGTTTTAATTTGCTTAGTCTATTTTAACTTGACATTAAATTTAAATAATAAAAATATTTTTTAAATTTTATAATTTTAAATTAAAATTTTATCTAATATATAAAAATATTTTTTTAATCTTATAATTTAATACTATCATGAATTTTATTTTTTTAAAATTATTAAAAAGAAATTGTTCCAATTGTGTTTGCCTAAAAGAGGGTGTAGTCAATCTCTGTCACATCTAACAAGTGGGGGCTAAAAGTTACTCCCTCCGTCTCGCGTTATTTATCTACTTGTTTTTTTACTCCTCTTAAAAATTTATAAATAAAAAGAATATTTTTTTATCTTTTATCAATTTTTAGTTCACTTCTATATTATGTCCAATAATTGCCTTTTATTTGAAAACATCGTTAGTTATGTCAGCTAATATTCTTTGTAACGCCTTCTCAAACACATCATTGGAGCCGGTCATTCTATCAAATCAATAAACTCGAGAATTTGTCCTCCTTTTATTCTGCCACGTATTCTGCCATGTGCTCAAATTGCTTTTTTTCGATACACAAATGTTATTGTTGGCTACGCAAGCTAAAGATTGTCATTGGTCGTTGACAAAAACTACAAATTGGGATCGTTTGGTAGAGTGTATTAGCAAAAATAATGCAAGTATTAATTATATGTATTAGTAATTCCTTGTTTGGTGCATTTTTCATGCTATGTATAACTAATACGTGCATTAGTTATACACTCTATTGTGTATTGAGTAGTGTATTACTAATATCATGGATTTCTAGGTATTAGTAATGCAAAGGATTTAATACATGCATTAATATGGTTAAAAACCCAATTACCCCTCAAAAGTACTTTTATATCTTTTCCACCATAATTGTGAATGATACTTTTGTAAATAAATATTTTTATACAACGCATACTATTTTTAATACATCAAACCAAACAATGCTTAAGAAATAATCTATGCATAACTAATACAAATATAACTAATACATGCATTACCAATGCTTGCATTACTAATACACTCTATTGAATATTATTTTTATACACTCTATCAAACGATCCAAGACAATACTTGTAACGATGTGAAGCTTTTACAATTTTTTTTTGTATAAGCTTAATTAATTAGTCCAAAATAGATAGTATCAAACTATATTAAGAATATTTTTGAACTGATTTTCAACGAAAGGAGGCCAAGTTCTTGGTCCACATCACGGGATATTTCAACAAAGGCGGCCATAGTATTCAGTTTTAATTTGTTTAGTCTATTTTGACTATTTTAATTTAAAATATATCTAATGTACAAAAGTATTTTTCCGATCTTATAATTTAAACCTATCACGAAAAAGTACTCAATCTCTTTTGTCACATCTAACAAGTGGGGGTAAAAGCTACTGTGTCTCGTGTTATTTATCTACTTGTTTTTTTACGCGTCTTAAAAAAATTATAAATATATATTTTTTAAAAATCTTTTATCAATTTTTAGTTCACTCTATATTTATGGCTTTTTAAGGGAAAAATGAAAAAATTAAATTAATTTTGTAGTTTAATAAATAATTTGGAATAGATATTTTAAATGTGGATAAATAATAGACAAGTTAGAGGGGTAATGAGACTATAGTTTATTTATTAGGAAGAAAAGAGGAAAAACGCGTCTAAGTTTAGAAGTTTTACATTTTGTTGACTTTATATATATAACTCTCTGCATCAAACGCTATAGTATTACATTATTTCTAACTCAATTTTCACATAACTAGACTTAATTGTAAAAATGGAGCCATGGCAAGACCTTAGTGGAAAAGTAGTAATGGTGACCGGTGCGTCATCTGGAATCGGGCTAGAGTTCTGTCTCAACTTAGCCAAAGCCGGTTGCAAAATCATTGCTGCTGCTCGTCGTGTTGACAGACTGAAATCTCTCTGTGACCAAATTAATAGTAATTCAAACGGACCTAAACGTGCAATCGCTGTTGAGCTTGATGTCTCTGCTGATGGCACTACCATTGAGTCTGCTGTTCAAATAGCTTGGGATGCATTTGGACGTATTGATGTCTTGATTAACAACGCTGGTGTTAGAGGTACTTGACTATTCAAAAATTGTATGTTCTCTACTATTAATAATTGTAACTGTGTCACGTAAATTAAGACAGATGAAAAATGTTATTGTATAGGGAGTGTGAGCTCTTCAGTGGAAATTACAGAGGAGGAATGGAACAATACATATAACACAAATCTAAGAGGGGCATGGATGGTTTCGAAATATGTTTGTAAGCATATGATCGATGCTAAACAGGGCGGAGGATCTGTTATTAACATCACTTCAATGGCGGGTTTAAATCGTATAGCAGTACCGGGTACTATTGCTTATGGTACTTCAAAGATGGCTCTAGACATGGTCACTAAGGTATGTTCGTTCAATTGAACAAATGAATTGTTATTTATGATAAATTAATTGATTGCATTTTAAATGACAGATTATGGCGATTGAATTGGGTGGAGAGAATATCAGAGTGAACTCGATATCACCAGGAGTTGTCAAATCAGAGATAACAGAGGACCTTGTTGAAAATAAATGGTTCCATAAGTTCCTTTTGAGAACTCTTCCTCTGAAATATCTTGGAACTACTGATCCAGCTTTAACATCACTCATTCGATACTTAATGCATGATTCTTCAGAATACATAACAGGCAATGTTTTCATCGTCGATGCTGGTGCTACCTTACCAGGTGTCCCTATTTTCTCATCGCTCTAGCAAGAACTTAGCTCATGAAGTTCAACTAGAAATGGACATGTTGGAGTAATAATGTTGGTGTTTTCTCCTTATTGTACGTTCGATTCTCGAAGCAAGTGAAAATGTTTCTTAATACTTAGTGCAATGTTGGACTGTTTGTGATTCGATTTGGGTCAGTTTTTAGTTGAAATTAAAATTTAGTTGATCGTAAATTATTAAGATCAAACAAATTTAGTCAGTTTTAAAATTATTAAAATCATTTCAATTTTAGTAGATTTTTAAATTATTAAAATTCAAACTAATCAGATATAATAGACATTAATTGATGATTTGGTTCATTGTTGGTTCGTTTGTTCGGTTTTTAATTATAAATAAATATATACCCTTTACATAGTTTTGTACTTAGTACTTACATTAAACAAACCAATAAAGTGATAAGATTTTTATTAGTACATGCATATGATGTAACATCATTAATTAAAATATATATTTGACTTGACTATATGATAATTTCTGTATGCACCATTTATTAGACATAAAGATATATATACCCCACTTTTTCAGTGAGTTGAAAGGGTATATTGACCCTTTGTCCTTATAAAAATGATATGTACAATTTTCAGTTTGAAATCAAATCAGATCAGATCAAATTCAAGAAAAAGCATTTAATTATGAATACCCATAAAGATTAAATAGTTAACGAGAATTCTTAACCAACTTAGTCAATGAGCCCTTTTGTCATGAATCATGATTAGGGATGGCAACGGGCGGTCCGGGGCAAGTTGAGCTTAATCTACATAATTTTTAATTCATCCTGCTCCGCCCCGCATTATTATATTTTTCATTTTCAACCCGTTTCACCCCGTCCCGTATAGACCCGCTCCGCATGAACCCACCTCACATAATTTTTTTAATATTTTCTTTTTCTATTTAAGTTTAATACTAAAAATAAAATTCATAAAAATAAATTCATTTTTTCATTAAGTTGTATTAATTTAATAGGATAGTGACTTAAAATTTTATTTTTTAGAGGTCAATTAGGATACATGTAAGAAATTGAATTATTTTCATTTACTATCTTGAATATTTTAGTAACTTTAAAGAAATTATCTTAATAAATGTAAAAAATTAAGGTTAACATGTAAAAAATTAAAATTAAAATTAAATTTAAACCCACATAAAATCACATATACCTGCAACCCGCATTAATTTTAAAAAAACTCACTTTAATCCACCCCGCATCCCACCCGTCTTGCACAACTTAAACCTACCCCGCCCCGCATAGCTTTAAACCCACCTCACCCTGCATCCGCCCAACCCCATTACCATTCCTAGACATGATCCAAATTTGAGATCTCGATTGCGACATGACACCTAATAATTAAGCTACTCCCCATAATGTGAATCCTTTTGAAGTGGGTCATGTATCACCAAATTTGTCAAAAATACTAAAGGATATTAGTCAGAATTTTCATTAAAGGATGTCAATGATTATAGTAGAAAATAATTATGACCGAGGTGTTAATAGTTATAGTAAAACACGCAATCTCAAGAAATTTTTACAATCTCATAACCATAAGATTAAACTTTTAACTTTCATTAATAACAAGTCTCAATACTTGTATATATATATATATTTATTAAATCAAAATTTGATCTCTATATACAATTTTATGATGAAGGGGTATCACTTTGTTAGCCCCTTGAAATCGAAGAAGTTTTAATAATGAAAACATTTAACTGACTTACTAACTATTGCAGGAAAAGAAAGAGAAGAACCAAGTCAAGCACCAAACGACTAAGGAAAGGATTCTGCTAATTGAAGTCAATCACACAACACATAAGAAAGGTAATGGAATATTTACTTAAATAAATCATGACAAGCCTGCATAAATCAAAGGACATATACAAGAAAACAAGATCAACATAAGGAGAAGATTTCAAGTCAATCAATCTAGGAGTACATTATGCATCAGTCAAGGACATAATCAAGGAAGCAAGATCAGCCAAGAATAAAAAAGAAGATCATGATACAAGGAAGGATTCAAAGGAAGAGAGCAAGATCAGCCATAAATCAAGAAAGAGATCATCTCTCCAGGAATGATTTGATTTACTCATGCACATATCTGATATGGACATGACTCAGCAAATCAATCAGGATCGAATCAAGGATAGCACCAATGTTCCTTGATTCAAATACCCTTGGGTTTCCACAAAAGAGCAAAGCTATATAAATCTCTCTCAGCCATAGTTGTACTTATGCATTTCACTTGAACTTATACTATTGTCTTCTATTATCTTTCATAAAAGCATTGTATTCTTGAGAGTATACAACTGAAAAAGAAAAGAAAAAGAAAGATTTGAGTGTAGGTTATACAGGTAGAGGCTGTGTCAAATAGAATATCTGATTTGCACATCAGACAGGGTACTTTCTCGCAACCTTCTGTAATCCCAAAAGTTTCACGCTGCTCTTAAGGAAACCCTTGAAACCCAAGGGGACTGGACGTAGGCACAACACAGGTGTTTCGAACCAGTATTAAACTCTCATGTCAATTTACCTTATGCTTTTACTCTTCTCTATCTTGTGTTACTAACCTGCAGGCGAGTCGACTGGATCAATAAGGAAGTCGACTAGAGAATTGATTTTAATTCACCCCCCTCTTTACTTTCACGCTTGACACTCCTTGATCAAGGGCGGATCCATTCCTGCTAAACAACACAGATTGAACGGACCAATAATAAAACTTGATTTTTTATATTACTACATAAATATTATTTTCTAATAATGTATTTTATTCTCGGATAAATTATTGATATTTGAGCAACTTTCACATATAGCAAACACAAAATTCATATTTGTATGTTATAGCAAAGTTTGCATAATTGCGCTCTATAGCGAACATAAATATGTATATTTTGCTATACATATACAAAAGAAAGCAGTTGTATAATCTGTTTTGGTATACATATACAAAAAGATCAATTGTATAAAGTGAGAGAGGCGAGTGAGCGAGCGAGATCTGGGAGAGTGGCGAGCGAGATCTGGGAGAGGGGAACAAATATATATGTATATATACAATTTTCACGCATTTTATACATTTGTGTTTTTGTATAAAGTGAGAGAGGCGAGTGAGAGAGCGAGATCTAGGAGAGTGGCGAGCGAGATCTGAGAGAGGGGAACGAAAATATATGTATATATACAATTTTCTCTCGCTTCATACAAACACAAACGCATTTTATACGGTTTGCATTTTTTGTATAAAGTGTGAGAGTGAGATCTGGGAGAGTGGTGAGCGAGATCTGGGAGAGGGGAGAGAGGGGAACGAAAATATATGTATATATACAATTTTCTCTCGCTTTATACAAACACAAACGCACTTTATACACTTGCGTTTGTATAAAAAATGAGAGAGGCGAGGGAGGGAACGAGAGTGGCGACCGAGATTCACCAGGAGAGAGGTGAAATAGCAACAATTTGCTATGGAATACAATTAAATCAAACTATATTTATAATATTTAATTTGAATTAATAGTTTACTATTATATACAATTTTTCTTTGATATTTCTCTGACTATTATAGAGATATTTACTAGCTAGGCTGGCTAACTGACTTGACTGGTCGACTTCCAAAAACAGGACAAGAAGTGGCCTATATCTAGTGGTGATTACTACTTAGCCGTTATTCTCTAGTTTCTACACATCCATAAAAGTTTATGCATCAATTCAGTACTACTCCATATCTACTTACAAATTAATTCAATAATGGAGCCGTGGCATGAATTTAGTGGAAAAATAGTGATGGTGACCGGTGCGTCATCAGGAATCGGGCTAGAGTTCTGTCTCGACTTAGCCAAAGCCGGTTGTAGCATCATTGCTGCTGCTCGTCGTGTTGACAGACTGAAATCTCTATGCAATGACATTAATTCAAAAGGTCACGGACGTGCATTTGCCCTCGAACTTGATGTTACTGCTGATGGTGCTACAATTGAGTCCGCTGTACAAATAGCTTGGGATGCCTTTGGACATATCGATGTCTTGATTAACAACGCTGGCATTAGAGGTACTTGATCAGTATTTTTTTTATAAATTACTATTATTAGTAACTGTGTCACGTAAAATGAGGAAAAACGAATTAATTTGTAGGTAGTGTGAGCTCTTCATTGGAATTAACGGAGGAAGAGTGGGAGCATACTTTTAACACAAATCTAAAAGGGGCATGGTTGGTGTCAAAATGTGTTTGTAGACGAATGCGTGATGCTAAACAGGGCGGAGGATCTGTTATTAATATCTCTTCAGCTGTAGCTCTGAATCGGGTAGTATACAAAGGGAGTCTTGCCTACGCTTCTTCAAAGATGGCTCTTGACATGGTCACTAAGGTAGGGAGCCTCTACTTAAAATTATACTTCGCAAATGGAATAAAAATACATTTTTTATTCATATAATTTAGGTGAAACTATCTTATTAAACATACATCCTTGCTCTATATGTATTCTACCTATGCTTTCAAATAATTATGTATATTACCATTAATTCAGAGTTTTCTATCATTTATTAGGAAAGATATACCTAAATTCATGTATGTTTGCTATCAGATACACTAAAATAGATGGAGAGAAAAGCGAGTGATCGATCGTCAT
>JAJOOS010010623.1:0-14204 GCA_029582725.1 Solanum chiquidenum
AGGGTCCTTTTATTTCATACCTTAAGGCCAAAAAGTTAGTTTCCAAGGGGTGCATCTATCAATTAGTCTGAGTTAATGACTCTAGTGTTGAGACACCATCTCCTTAGTCATTTTCTATTGTGAGTGAATTTCTAGAGGACGATCTTCCCAAAGTCCCTCCTAAGAAAGAAATAAAATTCTAGATAAATATTCCTCTTGATACTGAACCCATTTTTATCTCGCCATATAGAATAACTCTAGCTAAGTTAAAAGAGTTAAAAGAGAAATTGAGATATCCTCTTGATAAGGTTTTCATCCGACCAAGTGTCTTACCTTGGGGCGCTTCGGTCTTATTTGTGAGAAAGAAAGATAGTTCCCTTAGGATGTGTATCAATTACTGCCAGTTGAACAAGGTCACAAAAAAGAATAAGTATCCCCTTCAGAGAATTGATGACCTTTTCGACCAAATTCAGGGTTCCACTTACTTCTCTAAGATAGACCTCAGATATGGTTATCATCAGTTGAAAGTGAGAGAAAGTGACATCCCAAAAACAACATTTATGACCCGTTATGGACATTATGAGCTCCTTGTTATGTTCTGTGGTTTAACTAATGCGTATGCGGCATTCATGGATCTTATGAACAGAGTATTTTAGTCGTATCTAACTATGCTTGTTATAGTAATCATCGACAACATCCTTATCTACTCGAGGAATGAGGAGGATCATGCCACATATGTCAAAATAGTCCTCCAAACTCTCAAAGATCGATAGATATATGCCAAGTTTTCTAAGTGTGAGTTCTAGCTTGAATCTGTGGAATTCTTAGGCCACATTATGTCTAGCAAAGGAATTCGATTAAACACTTAGAAGATTGAGGCAATGCACAATTGGCCCAGACCCACATCCTCAACCATGAAGAGGAGTTTCTTGGGGTTGACTGGTTACTAACGAAAGTTCATTGATGGGTTCTCATCAATTTCATCCCTATTGACTAAGTTGACTCGAAAAACTACTAAGTTTCAATGGTCTGGAACTTGTGAGCAAAGCTTTTAGGAATTGAAAACTTGGTTAACTATTACTCCAGTGTTGACCCTACCAGAGGGTACAAAGGGTTTTATTGTCTATTGTGATGCTTCCAGAGTGGGGCTTGGTTGTGTGTTGATGTAGAATTGTAAGGTTATAGCTTATGCCTCAAGACAACTTAAGATTCACGAGAGGAACTACCTGACTCATGATCTTGAGTTAGCAGTAGTAGTTTTTTCTTTCAAGATATGGCGTCACTATCTCAATGGTATTCATGTGGATGTGTTTACCTAACAGAAGAGTCTGCAGTATGTTTATAGTTAGAATGAGCTTAATCTTAAACAAAGGAGGTAGTTAAAGTTACTCAGGGATTAGGACATGAGTATCCTCTATCACCCAGGTACGGATAACGTTGTTGCCGATACCTTGAGAAGTTTGTCCAAGGGAAGTACAACTCATATCGAAAAAGTCAAGAAAGAGTTGGCTAAGGAAGTTAATTGAATTACACATTTAGGAGTCTATTTATTAGATTCTAGTGAAGATGGAGTTGTTGTTATGAATCAGGCTGAATCATCATTAGTATCAGAAGTGAAGGAGAAGCAAGACAAAGACTTCATCTTACTTGAGCTAAAGGCAAATATTTATATGAAGAAGGTGATGGATTTTGAGCAAGGGGAGATGGTATGTGGCGATATCAAGGTAGAGTGTATGTACAAAAGGTGGATGAGCTTCAACATAGGATCATGATAGAATCTCATAGTTCTGATATTCGAACCATTTGGGTTCCACAAAAATGTACCATGAATTGAGAGAAGTCTATTGGTAGAATAGTATGAAGAGGTAAATTGTAGATTTTGTTGGTAAGTGTCCAAATTAACGACAAGTCAAGGTTAAACACCAAAGACCATATGGTGTGGATCAAAATATAGCTCATCCAGAATAAAAGTGGTAGATGATTCATATAGACTTCATTATTGGCTTGCCGCGATCTCACAGGCAGTATGATTTGATTTGGGTGATTGTAGACCGAATGACTAAATCAACCCCTTTCTTACCGGTGAAGACTACCAATTCAGTAGAAGATTATGCGAGTTTATACATCTGTTAGATAGTGTGACGTCATGGAGTCCCATTTTCCATCATTTTAGATATGGGTGCATAATTCACTGTTCAGTTTTGGAAGTCATTTCAGAAAGGCTTGGGTTCGAAGGTAAACCTTTGTACTGCTTTTCATCCTTAGACAAATGGTCAAGTTGTGCGCACTATTCAGACCTTAGAGGATATTTTAAGAGCATGTGTGTTGGATTTCAAAGGGAATTGGGATGACCAATTGCCTCTTATATAGTTTTCATACAATAACAACTACCACTGCATTATGTAGATGACTCCTTATGAGGCTCTTTATACGCGAAGGTGTAGATCTCCTTTTGGCTAGTATGAGGTTTGTTAAGCTGAGTTGATTGGACCAGATATAGTTCATAAATCCATGAAGAAGTTTAAAATTATCTAAGAGAGGTTGACAACAATGCAGATTTGTTAGAAATCATATACAAATTTTAGGAGAAGAGATTTGGAGTTCGAGGTTAATGATTGGGTCTATTTGAAGGTTTCACCCATGAAGGGTGTTACGAGATTTGGTAAGAAAGGGAAGCTCAGCAGTCCCCCATACATTGGTCCTTATAGGATAACTAACAGACTTGGTAATGTAGCTTATAAGCTGGATCTACCGCTAGAGTTAGCAACAGTTCATCCAATATTTCACCTCTCGATGCTAAATAAGTGTTTGGGTGAATCTTCACTTATTGTGCCTACCGAGAATATTGGTATCAAGGACAATCTATCTTATGAGTAGATTTTCATTCAAATTCTTGATTGTCAGTTTCGCAAGGTGAGAACCAAAGAGATTGCATCTATCACGCCCGAGGCTAGCCCCAAGACGTAACACGGGAACCTAGGGTCACAAGTAACCCAAAGCTAACCCTGAATTTGGAATATCATAATTCACAAGAATACTAAAATAATTCTATGTAAGCAGAAGAATAAGTGAAAGATGAGTAAATCTAAAAGAGCTCAACTGAGCATACAACTGAGTTCAAATGTGGAACAACCCAAAACAACTAAGTTTGATTCTATGTCTGAAAGCCTCTAATACTGATGAGCTGCTAGGACAAGTCCCCAGCTGACCCTTAAATACTGAAACTAGTAACGAACTAAATAAATTAAAATCATAAAGAAACATCCTTGGATGATGAGGACTAACCACTGAAGTTGCTGAGTACGGACTGGAAATTGAGCTAAGCGCGGTCAGGATGTTAAGCGCCTGAACCTACATCATGAAATGATGTAGCGTAAAAGTATAAGTACTTTGAATGTACAGAGTATGCATGATATATGCAAAGCTGAACAATATAACAACTAAACATGGAAATAGACATATTGAAACATAACTGAAAATTGAGTTGGATGCAATGACCAAGTACTAATCATGAAGATAACATGTTGAACTGAATACTGAAGTAAATACTACATACATGGTCAATGCAATATGAATCTGACTGTGGGAGATCTATTAAGCAACATAGACCATTGAGCTAAGTGTGGAGTCTGATGTATACACCCTATCAAGAGGACCCAATAAACCTTGTCGGGGTATAAAGGCATGACTGTAGCGTGATCACTAAAACTGATGCCCAACAAAGGGGACTTATAAACCTACGGAAGGACGTAGTTCTAGGGCTTGAGGGTATGTTGAACCCTAGTCCAACTAGGTGCTAAGTCTACTCCCAACTGAATGTAAAGCAAAAATGCAACTGAAATACTGAGTATCTCAAAATACTAATAATTATCTAAGAATGCAACATACATATACTGAAAGATATGACATTCGAATTCTGAAGCATGATTGTTTGACTAATCTGCTTAGCAAGTATAATTCATGAAATACTGATAACTAACACAAGCTAGGGTTTCTGAGTTTTATACATGGGACTACACTAATTCTCCAAGAAGCATGTAATTAATATTATAGAGACTATAACAGCTGAATTGCAATGGATTCCTAAGATTTAGGAACCCTAGGTCTGAACAATATATCGAGAAACTGAAGAATTGACTGAATTCTAGGGACGTGTTGGGTGAAAGGAACCCACTAATGAAATCCTACATACCTGGTGACGAAAACTTGTCACGACCTAGGGGTACCCCCTAGACGTAACATGGTGTACTTGACCCCGAAGGGGTCTCATACAATCCCTTAGCATGATCATAACATAAGATAATAGAAAAGTATGGGAAAATTTAAGACTTCTTTACATCCATACAATCGAAAACATTTTCATAAGCAAGCGGAAGTCTTTACTAAAACTTTGTCTCAAACCATCTATTAAACTCTTGAATAAAAGTCTTGGGACGCAGCCCATATAAAAGTCTAAAACATAAAGAAATGACATAAAGGGAACATAATGGGTTTGTCCTCAAAGCTATGAAGACTCACCAAATCTTCAAGTCTTCTTGCACCTTAGGAACCTAGCCTTCAAACAACTCAATCTCCGAAACCCTACATTTGAATAGAATGTAGGCAATATGCGTTAGTACAAAATGTACCAAGTATGAAAGCTAGCACAACATCATAAGAGCATCTCAAAACGGTTAGTCAACATAAGACATAAGCATAAGAGATAATAACATATTCATAACATAATCTCCAACATAGGCATCATATCATCACAAGTCAACATAAGACATAGTTAATGAGCATAGGAGATAAATCATGTTCATGGCATAGTCTTAACTTAGACTTTCATATTTACATACTTCAACCTTTAGTCTTTCATATTACAAGAAAACTACTTCACAAGCCACCTCCAAGGATACTTGTGCAAGTCAAGAATAGCATCCCATAATACTATCCAACCTAAACACCTCTTTTTGGTAATTCTTGGGCATAGTCCACATTCATAGTCAAGACCTAAGTTTTCATGTCATAAGAGCACTTATACTCCTAAGTAACCTCAACGCACACTTGTGCAATGCATTTGTGACATCCCATAATACCACTTACACTAAGCATATCTTGACATCACTCTATTCACGCTTTCTAATCATAGGTGTCATTCTAGATCTACTTCATAAAGACAAGAAACTATCATCTTGAGTCAATCATATCATGGAAGACAACTATAGAAACAATCCAAGCTAAGCATACATCACATAAAAGGACAGTTCATAAGTAGCTTCAAGTCATACTTGTGCCATGTATGAATGGCATCCCATACTACCACTCACACTAAGTACTCCTTTAGGCTAGCTTACTCAATGCTAACTATTTATCATTATAGTCTATCAAAGAATATCATACTACTAGGCTAGACCTAACTACCATGGAAGGAACACTATCATGCAACCCAAGCTATATAAAGAAGAATACAAGTATTCCAACCTAGCTACCATGAAAACATTCAATATGATGCAAGCTACCCTTAGGGGAGTATGAATCCTCAACCCTAAGTTATCCTTAGGAGAGTATGAGTCTTCAATCCTAAGCTACCATGAAATGGTCTTGGCCTAACTAAGTCAAGCTACCATGAAGGCATCCTTGCAATGCTAGTTCAAGCTACCCTTAGGAGAGTATATGTCCTCAATCCTAGGCTACTATGCCTATCATAATGCAAGCTACCATGAAAAGCATCCTTGCAATGCTAGTTCAAGCTACCCTTAGGAGAGCATAATTCCTCAATCCCAAGCTACCATGAGAACTACCAACTCATGCTATCATACAAGCTATACATGAAGGGATCATAGGTCACAACTTCAAGCTATCATAGTTCACACATACTTTGATTCATTTTAGGTGATTAACCTTTCAATTAGAACCATTCTATGTGAGAAGACCTTTCACATTCTACATACATGCATTCATATAGTTCTAGGTAGGTCATTTGGGTAAAAGCCTTCCACCACAACTCTATCTTCTTTGTATATCAATTCTATGCAAGCTATCTCATCATATTAGACTTACTCTATAACCCCTAGTGATAAACATTATGACTTCAAGCCCTACTATCAATCTTTACTCCACAATCATCATACAAGACTAGATCACAAGACATGTTAGTCATAAGCCCTAATCATAGGAAATTCTAGGCACAATTCATCATAAAGTCCCAAATTCAATCATTATAATTCATGGTCTATCATACATGCATAAGTCTAGTTCAATTCATGATTTCATATTCCCATTCTTGAATAAGTTCTATTCATGATGACAATTCTAGAAGATCTAACAAGAATCATCAATTTCTCATCAAAAGACATAAACCCACATACTTTGATTTCTAGGGTTAATCATGGAATTCACATAAATTATTCATAATATCATGAATCAACACTAAATTAATCATATATAAGTATTATCCAACCAATTGGAATCATATTCATCTAAAACCCACACATTGGAAGTAACCCTAGCTTAGATTGGGGTTCTTCTTCACAAATTAGGGGAAATCCTAGGGGACTCTATGGGTGGAAGAACCCATAGATGAAAATATAAACATACCTTAATCAAATCCCTAGCACAATCCTTCAACAATGGAGCCTTTGATTTTGACCTTAGCTTTAACTTCTAGCTTCTTCTTCAATGGAGGTCTTTTTGGAGAGAGAAATATTTGAGAGAGGAGTAATTTAGGGTTTTGATTTGGGTCTTGTGAAAAGTGACTTAAAATTGGGGGCTAATGACTTAAAATACCTTAAATAGGTTAATACAACTCATATAAAATAACCCCATTAATTAACTAAACATTTTGGAATTTACCTAAGTGCTTACGACAAGGCAACCCCTTCCCAGGGGACACGCCCATCTTCACGAGCCATCAAGGGAACCAAGGCCCGTGGTGGTGCCCGTGGTACCTTGACCAGTGGCTCCCCTCAACTTGCCAAACTCCCAAAATCCCAAGGCATGACCATGAGCCTTCCCACGAGCTGTGGTCATGACCACATGTCGTGAAGTGGCTCGTGGTCCCTTAGGCAGTAGCTAGGCCTAAGGACCTTGATTTCCATGACACTAAGGGGTGTTCATGGACCCCTTCACGGACCATGGTCAAGACCACTGGTCGTAAAGATGGTCGTGAACCCTAGGCAGTGCATGGCCAAGGTTGGGCAGCCCTGGCCTTTGGCTTAGGCTTTGCCCCCTTGCCATGGCACTTGCCCTTGCCTTCCTCACCCAAACCTTAGGTGGTATTCTAAACTATGGGGTCTAACACGTACCTTGACGTTTAACCTCTCATTCTAAGTACTAAAAGTCTCATCTACGACTCTATTCCTCATACATCAAACCTTAGAACCCTAGATAGAGGCTCTAGTTTGGTCTACTAGTTTCCGGGGTGTTACAAAACAACAGAGAAATCCTTTGGATTGAGGGGCTGAACTTAAAGAAGACCTTTTCTTGTTCTTGGGAGAAACTATTGCCTCTTTCTCTTCTTTTCTTTCTAAGTTAGATGATTTTAGGAGAATGAGGGTTTTAGGTAGTTTTTGACTAATTACATAGGCTTAGACTAAGTAACATGACATAGTTTAAGTACCAAACAATGTAGTTTAATCACCAAACGCTTAGGGGAAAAGACCAATACGACCATGTCTTAAAGCTGACGAAGTGGCTAGCAAGAGTGGCTTGACGGGACGTCCAAGGAATGATAGCCCGTCTGATGGGTCGTCATGTTGCCATACCCGACATGGCTTCACAAAAACAAGCATATATTTTTACTCCAGGCTCGGAATTAGGAAAACTTAGTGGCGTTGCAAGGCTCAAAATTAGGCAAACTTGGTGGAGTTGGAAAGAGGAATCAAAAAATTTAATTTGATACGTCATGGGCCACCTAATTTATTTTTTGCTGAAAGATATGATCATTTAAAGTTGAAACAAAACTCAAAGTATGATAAGACTCTTTGAAAGACAACTTCACGGAACGTGTAGGATTTTGTGGTGCTTCACACTGGCCTTGGGTGCAACCTCACCATCTGGGTGACTTGTACGAACCCCTTGACGGGCTTTCCAAGTCACCAAGGGCCGTCAAAGGCACCGTCTAGGTGACTCCCTCCCAGGCAGCCCATGGAGGGTGGTTCACGATGCCCTTGACGGGACTTGAACCCCTAGACGGACCGTCTAGGGTGCCATCTAGGTGACCCCTGCTAGGGCAATCCTGGATGGTCACTCACAAAGCCCTTAAAAGGTCATGGACTCCCAAATCGGCCCGTCTAGGGTGCCATGAAGAGTTCATGGTCCTTGTTGTGTTCGTGGTCTTACCAATTTTCGTTTTAGCCCTTTTGTGAAGTCCGAGGTGTTACAACATCAGTCAAAGTCTTGTGGAGAAATTAGTTTGTTGAGGAGGCTACACGGGAGTCCGAGGAAGATGTGTAGAAGAGATACCCTAATCTCTTTTCCTGTGATTTAGTTCCACTCCAAGGTATTAATTTTTCCTAAAGTACTCATTCAATTTAGTCCCTCCTTAAGTGTTTTGAGTTCATGAGTTTTATGTGTATTTTTCACTAAACTGAGCTATTAAACATTTCATGTAACACCCCATATTCTAGTAGACCATCTAGGACTAAGTATGAGTCCAACAAGTCAAGACTAGAGGGCAAAAACCAAGGAAAAAGGGCAAGGGCCAAGGGCTGCCTCAAGCTTGCTAAGGAACTACCCTACTTCACGACACCACCATGTCCAGTGGTGAGGACCACGGCTCGTGGTGTGGCTCATGGTGGCTAATCCTCAATTTACCACACGTACCCATGCCTAACCCATGTCTAGAAAGATGAAATTGATGTAATTGGGTTTTATGCCATGAAAGGGGAAATTGAGGATTTAAATGTAATCTCCTAGAATTGATGAAGTATATTATGGATCTCTTGATAGTTAAGCATATAGATATGAATTGATTGAGATTAATGTATGAATGATGAATCATGATTTGTAGTGCTTGAGAGTGGGAGCAGTATGAGGAAATATGATTAGATTGCTTATGATGAAAGCATATAGATGTGAATTACTTAAGAGTAAATCATATGAGTATGAATTGATTAAGATCAAGTATATGTAATGAGGTATAATTTGTAGGCTTTGAGGTTAGGATTGTCTTGAGATTAAGGCATGTATGGTGAATAATGATTTGTAAGGCTTGTAGAGTAGAGCTAATATGATAAGTTATGTTTAGTATGACTTTTAGAGTAAATCTTGCATGATGAATTATGATGACTAAGGCTTTGAGAGTATAGCTTACATTATAAATGTTGAGTTGTAGATAGGATTGTTGTGGAAGGAGTTACCCGCATTGACATATATTATGAATGTATGAGACTATGCGTATTATTATAGAGTCTATGTAAATGCTTTAAGAACACTTTGAGAGTGAAGTGTTAGTTATTATGATATTGTTGTTATGTTGATTGAAAGGCTATTCTCATGAACACATAATGAACATGATGTGAAAGGTTTTCTAATATAAAATAATTCAAGGTTGAAAGGCTTGCTCACCTAAAATGAATCTAAGTCAAAGGACTATAAAATGACATGAGTCTTGAGGTTATTCCCCAAGACCTTCATATGAGAATGATGTGAGGTGAGCTCCCATATTTCTAAGTTAGTAAACAAAAGATAATAAACTTGAGGTGATTACCCATGTCATGTGATGAGGAGTGTGAGGTGACTACCCTTAATCTATAACTCCTAAGGCAAGGCAAGATGTGATTACCCATTAGCCTTTATTGTTGGTCATGAAGGCGAATACCTATGATCCTTATCAAATGATGTGGAGGCGAATACCTATATCATATCATGTTGGACATGAAGGCGAATACCTATGATCCTTATTGAATGATGTGGAGGCGAATACCTATATCATATCATGTTGGACATGAAGGCGAATACCTATGATCCTTATTGAATGATGTGGAGGGAATACTATATCATATAATGATGGGGCATGGAGGCGAATACCTATGATTCCCTAAAATAGTCATGGAGATGAATACCTATGACTATACAAGTAAGTCAAGAGGTGAATACCCATTAGCCTTTATAATTGACATAGAGAGGTGAGTCCCCATGTCTTGAAAGTAAAACAAGAATAATGTGAACTATGAAGTATAAGAATGACTAGTGCGGATTGTAGCTTGAAAGGCCTTCCATAATGTGTATGACTAGAGGTGATTCCCCTTGTCCATGAAAGATAAGCTAAAGATGAGAATAAAAGATGATGAATATGAATGATGACCTAAAGTGGTTTACTTAGCATGGGTGAGATTTATGGGGTATTATTCATGCATTGCACAAGTATGCTTTATGGTTACTTATGAAGTATTATTTTATGCCATGATGATTTAAGTGTATTAACCATGTTTATGACTTATGTTGTTGTCTCTTACGATTATGGTATATGTCTTATGTTGACTAATGCCTATGTTGATGATTTATGCTAGCTACCATATTTAGTACATGTTTGTTCTAACACATACTTTTGCCTACATTCTTATCAAATGTAGGGTCCGACGATATTGACTTTCATCCTCGTGGCTAGGTTCATAGTAGAGAAAGAAGAGAAGTTTTGGTGAGTCCTCATAGCATTCGAGGGCATGACCACCATGTCCTTATGTCTTTTATTTTTTTTGTTGAGAACTATTGTATGGGAGGCGTCCCAAAGATATTCATGTTTTAGATGGTTTGAGACAAGTGTAATAGACTTTTGCTTCTTTTATAAAAGACTTTGATGTTATGAAAAATGTTTTAAATTTCCGCTCATTTCTATTATCTTATGTTATGATATGCGAAGGGGATTGTATGAAGCCTTGTATGCCTTGTTACATCTAGGGGTACCCCTGGGTCATGATATTTCCCTACCCTTTTCATGCTCAGTTCATCCATCATTTGAGAACGAATGATTCCAAGGGGTAGATATTGTAAGACCCCAAAACAATTCTAAGCTAAGGCCCGAATAATTGTTTATTTTTCATGTAAAATCATATTGGGTGATTCTTAAATTGCTCATATGTGAAAAGTTCAATCCTAGTGTTGGAATGGATTTGGATATGACTCAAGGTCAAATGAACCCCCTAGCAGAAAGTTGAGTTGAAAGCTTTCCTACCGATTAAGTTTTGATATAAGACTCTACTTAGGTAAACTTCAAATGATCATATCTCCCAACACATATTGAAATAGGTGGCGCATGACCTACCAAATTGAAGGTCTTTGAGTCCTCTTCCCTACTCAACCAATTTTGCCTCATTTCGAGTTTGAATTAAAAAGTTTAGACCGTTTTACCAGAGACTACCATATCAGAGTATTCTGTGTCTGTGAACTACGAATCCATTCTACGGCCATAGATTGAACTATAAATCGTACTGTCAAGTCCTAGGGAAAGAACTAGGAGTCAGATTTTGGGGTCCGATTCCTACGGATCCATTCTACGGGCTGTAGCATGGACCTATAGAATGAACTCTTGTGTTCGAAAAATGTACAAAGTCTATGGATTGGATATACGTTCCTTAGAAACTTCTACAGATTGTAGATTGGATCGGTTTAATGAAATTTTGAGCCTTAAAATTCAATATGAATTCCACGGATGGGATCTATAGTCCTTAGAATAAACCACAAACCGTAGATTGAACCGTATAAGGTTTTTATCAAGTTTTAATAAGGGTAGTTTAGTGTTTTCCCACCCTTTCTACGCCTAAACCATGACCCTTTTTTCACTTAATTAAGGTTCTAAATAGTGTTAAAACATTCTTTTATGCTCTTTAACACTTCAAAGACTTAGAACAAGGACTCAAGCGGAGAAAAGCTAGGGTTTTCAAGCATTCTTCGAATTTCATCGATTTCGCCAAGAACTTTGTTCTTCCCATATATGTAAGGCTATCATAGTGATGGACTGAGTTCGTCCTCACGCCCTACATCAACTTTCTATCACTAAATAATAATCTAGGGTTACATCCTTAGATTTGATAATTCTTGAGATGAGTTTCGTTGATGAATTCTATTTCCTAATTATTGAGTTGTTATATCTTGCATTGAGATTCTTGAGTTGATTGTTCATGTCTATTTTTCAGCATGAACCATATTGTTGAGCTATAATTGAGCATTTATTGATAATCTTTTTAACGAAACAGTTGTCTTAAACTGATTTTTTGAGAAAGTAAATAAGTGTTTTGAGTAGAGTTTAAAGAGAGATTTTTGTGTAAAGTTTAAGGGAACTAATTGATTCTTAAATGTATTACTTTTACATTGATAAAGAGAAATTTACTTTTTATAAAGAGTTTTCATAGATACTTTATAGCAGTTACCTATTTTAAGAGGACAATTTGAGAAATTAGCTCAAATTGAGAAAGAGTATGTTTTGTAAATTTGAGTATGAGTATGTATATTTATTGAGTGTAGTGTTGAGCACTGATATGAAAATGAGTTCAAACAACTCAAAATCCTCATAAACCATGTAGCCGATATGGGTAAATGATCATACTTTTTAGATGACTCCTTGTTGCTTTCAAGCAGAGCTTTAGTGGATCCAATTAGTTGAGGTGTCCTATATCCCAACAAGGTATAAGAAAGTTTTGGAAGTGTGAGCAAGAATCTCCTTAATAGTTTAAAGAGTATTTTATTATATTTTCTTATACATCCTTGAGTTAGCCTCTTTTAATTGTAAAGCTCTAAACATTCTATCTTTTACCTATGCTTTTTGAGTTGAGTTGAGATTAGTTATGGTGAGTGGTTCTTGAGCCTTATCGGTTTAGTTATTTATTAATTTAGCTTTATTACATACTCGTACATTCAATGTACTGATGTCATTCGACCTACATCTTTTTACGATGCATATACAAGTGTTCAAGATCATCAACAGACGCTTCGTTGATATCACTTTACTCTCCGGTTAGCTTTTGATGAGCCTTCTTGAATTCTGAAAGGCTCTATTTTTCTTTTCAATTTCGTCATTTTAGGGTGTCGTGGGTCTTGTCCTGACATCCATTTTTATTTTCAATTTCATCATTTTAGGGTGTCGTGGGTCTTGTTTTGACATCCATGTTGAACTATAGAGTTGAGGAGTCTCTTAGTACTTTTTTTTCTTTAAGATGTTTTGCAAACTATTATTATTGCGTTGAATATTTTTCAGACAGTATAAGTTTATCATTTTACAATTTTAATGATTTACTTATGCTTTAAGCCTTAAATTCTTGAGTAAATCTTCTTCTTAGTAGTTAGCCAGGCCAAGGGTCACTTGGGGGACCAACAATGGTTCTAGAGTGTCGGCGTCCAGGATGTAGGCTCGGTGCGTTACACTTGTAAATGTTTTAATTGGGGCTTAAAGAGAGTTGACAGTATCACCAAGAAGGTGTAAAGTCCTAGTGACTCATCACTCAAAACGATGTTTGCCGACGTAGGAGGTCGCTGTCTTGAAATATGGATGACCACGGTTGGTTGTTAATTAGAGCAGCCTCTACAGTCCTTTCCTTGGGAGAATTTGGTTCGCTAGACTCTTATATTCTCAAATTTATGCAGCAGACATGAATTGGGGACCTCGATCTAGCGGAGGCCATACCCATATAGGCCGTGGGTTACATTATGTTAGTGAACTTTACCTTAGTCAATATTAATGATTTTTGAAAGGTAAGTCTAAATTATTTTGGGTATGCACTTATGATTTTATCTTTCCTTTATGGTTATGTTATATATATATATATATATAATATATATATATATTATTTATCTTTTCCCCTAGGTTGCATGCCAGTACTCGTCATACTTACCATCTTCGGACATTACATCGTTTCATGATGTAGGATCATAGATACACGTTCGTGGTTCTGGGCAATAGTAGATCATTGAGGGATAATTGTGCATTGTGATGCTCTTTCAATCTTTTGGAAAAGCAGACTTTCCTTTTATCATTCTTTCCTTTGGTTTTCATGGTATGTCATGGACCATGTCTCGACGTAGATATTGTTATTCTGTTAGCAGTGGTTTCATAGACCTATAATTAGTTGGATTTGGTTTTCTAATTAAGAGTCAAATTTGTATTCCTCTTTTGAATTCTCTTAAAGGTTGAATAGAATGGGCCTTACTTTTCGCATTGGTATTTTTATTTAATTATTAAGGTTAAAAAGGTTTGTTAGTGCTCTCGAGCCTAAGGGGTTTCCAATTTTCATATCGCGTCCAGGGTGGGG
>JAJOOS010010624.1:0-14296 GCA_029582725.1 Solanum chiquidenum
TTATCAAAATATGTTCTAATAATTTTGGTAAACAAATTCCAAATTGGTTTTGCAGATGGTGGACATTATATGGTCCTTCTATAAAGATACTACCTGAAGATTATAAGAAACTCTATTCAGAATGGATCGATGTATCTGCAACACTTATATAAGTCTACAAGAAGATGATATCTTCTTTGAAGGAATGTCAGTCATGTATTTCTTCATTGAATTTTCAATTCCTTGGATCATGAAGTGGTCAATAGGAGTTAATACTACTCCTGAAGGGTTCCCGTGTTTACAGAGAACCTTTTATACAAAGTTTTGGAACAAAATGATCCACAAAGACCTTGAAGGAAAAATTCAAGGCCAAGAAACATTGGACTTAATAAATAAAATTATTAGCAATTATTATATTATTGCTGCTAAGCCACAAGAGGGATTTAGTCCATTCCAGCAAATTAGCAGGAAAATCCAAATGAAAAAGGGATTAATTTCAAAGTCCGAAGCCATAGCATTATATATGGAAGAGGTAAAAAAGGACTTAATGAGAAGTCTTGATCTAGAGATTAAAGATGATAGTTCCATGATTTCAGCCAGTCATACAAATGATGAAGACGATGTCCCATGCCCTGCTGGAGAAGGACAAGAAGTTGATGATGATGATGAAGAGGATATTGAAATCATTATGCAAAGATATCAAAAAGAAATAGAAGAAATGGAATAATCTTCCACGTCTGCAAAAGAGGCAAAGGGAAAAAACAAGATAGATTCTTGAAGAAAGATGAAGATAAACAACTTTTATAAAGTAAAGGAATGCTTTTATAAAGCAAAATAAAGCATGACCTTTAAATAAAGTAAAGGTCTTTTTACTATTTAGGCCACCTAGGTTTGTCGGCCATTGGTTTTTGTTTGATTCCTTTTGTTCCTACCTTCTCGTCTATATAAGAGAAGGATTAAGTGTATTAGAGAGGCAGGTTTTAGAAAACCCTCTCTCTCTCTCTCTCTCGAATAGTTTTCATATTTTGAATAAAAGTTTGCAATTCCGTTTGGTACATCCTTGTGATTAAGCACTTTAAGGTATTATACTGATCTTTTACTTCTTCCTATTTCTTATTTAGATATTCAACCTATGATAGGCTAAATTACTGTGTAGAACTCTAACATACTAGATTACTATAATGGCATAGCAAGTAAGAATTGTTTGAACAATCAGATGTGAGGTCAATAGATAAACCAGTCAGGTTCATAAAAGATCGCTGAAGAAATCCGTTGGATTACCCATGTGAAGGGCGGACCCGGATAGTAAGGATTTTTATGAATCTAGACAGGAGTTATCTGTGTTCTAAAGGTTCCTCACAATTGATTGAACAATCCTCTCCTACATGGTATCAGAGCCAGTGAAAACGAGACCTTTAGATTATTATCTGAAAATGATTTAGCCCCTTATAGGAATACTTATAGATTTATGCATATTGGTTTAGTACAAGTGGCTTTTAAACCCCTCACTTTGCGTGGTCTTCCCGAGAGCTTTATAGCTGCCCTCCGTGACGGTAGAAATTATAACTGGAAAAATCTCTTATAGGAACCATTCAAACTAGTCTGGCTTATGGACCTGTTTATTTTAATGTGTATCCTAATTTACAGATTTTTTTACAAGATGATAATTCTTTGAGTGCTCTTTTGCTTAATGTTAAGCTTAATGGTTATGATTACATACCTAGTACCGAGGTTATTTGCATTTGTTATAGGATTTATTATAAATTACTTCATACTTTAAATCCTATGTGCAAAATGATTGATTTAAAAACTGAAACTATTTTAATAGAAACCAATTTTGACAAATCTAAAGTTGTCACTAGAAGGCCGATTAAGTGGGAAGAGATTGATTTCCCACAAGAATGGGTTATTGAAAGTGCTACTGAACCTAAAAATAATATTAATACTGATATTTCAGAAATTGAACAGTTGAATGATGGAACTGTTAAAATAAGATTTTCTAATAATATTAGTATTCCTGATAGTAATAGTATGTCCTCTAGACTTACTAAATCTAACTCTTCTTATATATCTCCTGTTGATTATACTGTTCAAGTTCCTTCGAGAGCATCTACTTCTCAAATTAGAGAAACTTATAGATGTGATAATATAAGAATTGATAAAGATAATATTGCCAGAGCTATTCTTGATTTAGATATAACTGAATCTTCCTAATGGATTAACTCAATAATGTCTTTTTAATGACTGACAAAATTATTGATTTCAGTCCGGATTCTCCGGCAAGGGCTCGTATCGCTAAAGACTTTCAGCGAAAAAATGGAAACCTTTTAGAAAATGATTTTTCAAATATTTTAATAAAAATGAACAACTTGAATTTCAAGAAGAATTTTATAGAGATATTATAGAATCAGAAATAAATCGTCTTATAAATGAATAAAGTAGATATTTTACTATACATTAAGCACTCTCTTGATTGCATAAATATATTAATATATATTCACACACACATTAGAAAAATGTGTACTACATTGTTGCACGACACACGATGGTAGAGGGAGAAAATATATAATTGTGTTTCTTTTACGTGATTATATGATTTACGTTTTGATTTGTGCGAAGGGCTTCAACTCTTCTTTCTTTTTTGTTTTTGTTCCATTACTTCTTTTACATTTATTTATCTAATTAACTATTTTTTGCTTGACTTAATTTTTAATTTTTTTATTTACTTTCTTTCATCAAATGTTAATCTTTAATTGATATAAGTGTTGTGTGTGTATTGTCTATCAATTACAGGTCAGTGTTAAATTTTTAACGACACGTAAATATTAATAAAAACACTTTTAAATAGTTTTTTAAAGAAAAATTAAGTTTTAAAGATGATGGATATTATTATGTTAGAACTTTTAAAATTAAAGGTTCTTTCGATCTTTTACCGACATCACTCTAAGTAAAAATAATTGAGTTGAAGCTACAACTTTATATTTTTTTCTGACCTATATATGGTATTAGATGATTTTTTTATAAAGTTCAAATTTTTAACGTGGAAAATCTCTTGTTTTCTTAAAATTTTAGAGAATAAGGTCTCTTATTCTTAAAAAAACGAACTACTTAGGTATCTTTAAGATTAGAATATCTAAAAGAAAATGTTGCTAAATATGCATGTTTGATCAATTTGTTTATATCAATCGAAAAAATAAATAACTCAAATTATAATTCAAAATTAAAAAAACTATCCGTTTATCCTATTTAGACGATATAACCCCATACCCTTTGAATCCTGAATCCTCCTCTATATTTCCTCAAAGTTGTCAATCCGATTCAATGAACCTTTAATATCTCACTTAATTATTGAAATAAAGTGTCACCTTAAAAGACAATAGTTTCAAGTTCTGAAATAAATTTGTAAAAGAAAAAAATTATAAAAGAATTTATCCAGTGGCTTAGGAATAGGTCCCTGTCTCGTGGTTTGAAATTATAATACAATTATGTATGTTTCTTGCTACAAGAACAAAATTATGATAATGGAAACAAGAAAAATACGGACTTCATTGTTGCATGATATACGCGGTGGAGGGAGGAAAAGTATAGTTTTTGCTTCTTTCAAGTGATTGTGTAGTTTACGCTTTGATTTGTGCAAAGAGCTTTCCATTAGGGCGTGAAAGGGCTTCAGTTTGTTTTTTTCATTAGTACTTCTTTATTTATTAAGTACTAGTTTAGAGTAAGATGATGTGGTAGCTCATAAAGAAAAACAAGATAGGATACCCAGAGACAACGAGTTGTTGACTCATATTATATGATGATAGTTAGATACTGTACGTACTGAAGTAGCTGCTGATTTTCAACTGACATACATGAAGATTAAAATCTATATAAAAGAGTTCCATTAACTATGCCATTATCATATGGCTATAGGATAATTGCCAAGCTGTTGAACTGTAGTATCTTGGACACACGTACGAGGCGTGTAGTGAAGAGGAGACGTTATATCTTTGACATTGCACAATCCATCACATCCGCCACGAAATCTGCAATCAAAGTTTCAGATATATAAGAGCCATAACTCCTCGAAAGGACAGAGTACAGCTTGAATTGGGCAAACATGCAGTAACTAATTTCCTTTGAGTAAGGAGAAAAGAGAGCTTAAATGTACCTGCATCTTCTTTAGTGAAACAAAGTGGAGGTGTAATTCTGAAGACATTTCCACGGAATCCACCCTTGCCAACTAGTACTCCCATATCTTTAAGTCGAATAGAAAAACTAAGTTAATACGTAAGGTGTAATTTAACGACTGGACAAAAGGATGATGATTTAAGAGAAACTTACCTTTCATCTGGTTCATGATATGAAGAGTTTCAGCTTTAGCAGGAGTTTTCAGTTTGCGGTCAGTCACTAGTTCAACACCTAGAAGCAGTCCTCTTCCCCTCACATCACCAACAACTGCATAAACGTTATTGCAGAAGCTATAATCAATCAAAAGTGACAATGAAAGAAATGCAGTGTTTCCTCCAAAAAAAAAAAAAAAGATTTGATCATCTTACTGTAGAGGTAATAATGATTGGGGTGACAGGAGAAAATATCTTACTTTCATGCTTATTTTTGATAGCCATAAGGCGCTCTTTCAAGTAGGAACCAACAACATGAGCATTTTCTTGAAGGTTTTCTTTTTCAATCACTCTAAGGACAGCAAGTCCTGCAGAAGTACAAACAGGATTTCCACCAAATGTGTTGAAATAATTACTATGGCACAAGACCTCTGCAATCTCAGGAGTCGTTACCACAGCTCCAAGGGGTATTCCATTTCCAATGCCCTAGAGAAAAACGAGGAAAAGATAAAAAAAAAAGGCTTAATTTTTGGCCAAATTATAATCAGGAGACGGATGTCTTCTTTTGTCATTGAGTATGTAAAATAGCAGATTGTCATTGTTGAAGAGACTGACTTTTGCCATTGTCACTATGTCGGGAACCACTCCTTGGTTCTCAAATCCCCAGAAGTGGCTTCCAGTGCGAGCAAATCCAGATTGAACCTCATCTGCAATACAAAGGCCTCCAGCTTTTCGTACAGCACTGTATGCAGCAGGCAAGTAACCTGGAGCCAATTCAACTATCCCACCAACACCCTACATTTAAAAGGAACATTATAGAGGATGATACACATGATGTTTTATGGAATTTAGATGGACAAGGTAACATCAGGGATGAGTACCTGTATAGCTTCAGACATAAAAGCAGCAACCCTTCCAGATGTTCCAAACTGGATAAGATCTTCAACATCCTTCGCATACTTCTCACCATCAGAACCAAAAACACCTCTGTATGGATCAGGGTTTATGGCATGATGCACTCCACTCTGATCAGAAAAGTAAATAGTAAGTGAACAAGAGACAGAGTAATAAACATAACAAGGTTTTGTACATTATAGCACCCTAATATGCTACCTAGCAACACTATTGCAGATTTCCTAATACTCCAGTTGTTATAGATAATCAAATACAACTTTAGAATGGATAAAAACATTAAAGTTTTATTTAGTGGCTATTTTTTCCGCTGCACTCAACATATCCACTGAATATCAGATCTAACAAAGGAGAAAATGCAACATAATAAGACTGTAACTTCTTAACGATGATAAGATACCAAGTAAAACACAGAGCATTCCATTAACCCCTTTAATGTAACTTCATAATAGTCATATGATAAAAATATGAATGGTCGCATCAAGCAAACACAGAGGAATAACATTGCAGAATACAAAGTTGTACGTACCTGTACTACATTGAATTTCCATATGCTTTGCCCAGTGGTGCTCATAGTGGCAGCTGCGTTTCCATGGTAAGCATTCCTTAGAGAAATGATATCATGACAACTGGTGTATAATCTTGCCATCATAATTGCTAACTCATTTGCCTCAGTCCCGGAATTGGTGAAGAACACAACCTGGAAAAGCAATCACATGTCTCGATCAGATTGTAGACATGGATTTAACGTATAAACAATAGCATTGCAAAGTACTTTTATACTATCAGTGTATCCATTGTAGAAGATAACCTGCCTAAATTTCTAGGCTGCTGATTTCACCGTTTATGGTTACAAGTATTGTGCATATAAGTTAAAGTCATTTGTAATTTTCCAAGATACCGACCGCATTTCTTATGGATGGTCTGGACAGTTACATGTATTGTGTATAGAAGTTAAACTTTGTAGACATAACTTGATATGGTGCTCTAGATAATAATCCAGAGAGTAAAGAACTACCTTGAGATCACCAGGTAACTTAGAAGCAAGTGCCTCAGCAAAATCAGTAATTGCGTTATTGAGGTATAAGATAGTCGAGTGCTGTAAGCGTTTGGTTTGGTTTACGATGGCCTCTACCACATCAGGGTGGCAATGTCCACAAGATACAGTTGCAATTCCTCCAAATGCATCAAGATATCGACGTCCATTGCTGTCAAATAAGTATTGCATCTTTCCATGTACCAAATGCAGCTGTATATAATAACCACAATCACGTTCACAATCTAAAGATCAATAGTACCAAAATGAAATTACAGAATACTGAATCAGGTAATTCTCAAACAAGAGCTAACCATTACTGAATCTGAAGATGAAACTTTATACTGCTAAAAAATGAACATAAAACAGACCTCAAGGTAGTTTGGTGGATTCAACTCTAAGCCTCACAATATTTACTAAGGCTTTCTTGCGTCGACACTTCAGCATCAGACAACTTGTACTACTTTTTATTTTCATTTTGTATAATATTTACGATACCTGTTTTAGATTAAGACATACGGATTTCAGCATCGGAATAGTTCATGTTTCTCTCTTACACCTTAAGAAAATATTACTAATTAGGAGGAGTTTTGACAATTTCATCCTTATTCATTATCTTAATTTATAGTCTCTCTTCATTTATACATACTTTATCTATGTGTCATTTCCCATAATTAAGTTGTTTGTAGTATTCAAGAACAATTACTCTTAAGGGGGGAATGGGAAAAGAAAAATAAATTTTTATCTAAACTCTGGAATGACAAATAAATTGAGACTAACTATTTTATAGATCAGCAATAATATATCCAATGAAATCTCAACCGATAATTTGAAGAGACAGAGCACGTAATTAGATACAGCTAATTAGAAGTGAAAAGAAAGACGAAAATGAAAAGAAAAAAGAAAAGGTTAAAGGAATCTAGTCACGTTAACTCCGCAGGAACACGCAAGACGAAAATGAGTAATTGGTTAGATAACATTAAATAATCATCCCAATACCACCAAAATCATTCAAAACATTATTAATTACGTTTCAATCTCAATTTTAACTCTTTTTTGTTTTGTTTTCCATCCGGTGTTCGGTAGAGCCCGGACTAAATCCTGATCAGGGCACTGCAGACAGGATTTTCTCCGTACCAGACTCAAACCCGAGATACTGGTGAAGGATGAAACAGCCTCACCACTGTACGCAACTCAGGTTGATTCTCAATTTTAACTTAAACCCCACTTAATTATACTGCAAATTCTCTATCTTTTTTCAATTTTCACTAAAACAATCAGCTAATTAGTTAAAAGGAACTCACCGGATTTTTTTCATAGAAGTAAAACATAGAAGGGCTAAGAAACTCCTTCCGTTTGCTCAAAATTTCATCGGCGGAGGGTCCATTGTACGGCGGCGGAGAGTAGTCGAAGTGAGGCATCCGAGGATTGATGATCATATCATCGTCCTTTTGGGATGCTAAGCCTAATTGAGAATAACAACGCTGCGATAAACCTCGCAACTCTCCTACCCATTTTGCCCTTGCTGTTACAAACCTCTGCATGTTGACGGTGACGAACGGACGCCGGAGAATTTTTTTTGCTGCTCCCGGCGATGGTCTGAGAAAAAGATGAGTAGAAAGAATTAATGTTGAAATAGAATGAAATTGGAACGTGGCTCACATGTATATATAGGGTGGATTTGATATGAAAGATTTTAGAGCGTTTTATCTTATAGTATAATCTCAAAATAAAATACTCCTTCTTATCTTTTTTACTTATACAAGTACAATGTATTAAAGATAGTTATTATATATCTATTTTATCATTTCTATTAAATAGTATCTATTTTTTAATATTTAAAAAAATTATAATTAATAAAAATGATAGAGAAAAATATTATTTTTTTAAAAAAAATGTGCCAAAGAACAAGTAGAAATGGACGGACAGAGGGGGAGGGTAGAATCTTAGAGCATGGGTATCAAAATGAGTTAATAGTCCTTTTGGCTAATTTTTTGACACCTTAAAAGTTTTTTCTTTTAATATAAAAAAGGGGTGTTTTTTTTTTTTACAAAACTGGAGTGTTTGATTAAGTTTTAAAAAATAAATAAATATTTTTATTAAAGATAATAATAAAAAATATTTTCAAAAGCTAGAAAAATATTTTTTGAAAAAATCACTTTCTTTTGAGAAGTATTGAAAAATTCAAAAAATATGTTTTATTTTAAAAGTTTTTGGGAAGTATTTAAATTTATTTTGCAAGTAAAATATGGTTATTGTTTTAATATGATGGAGTGAAAGATGTATTAACTTATAGATACCTGGTTCAAGAACGTGAATATATAGGAAAAAATAAAACTAAATCACAGTTCACAAGCAATAAATTCAGATTAAAGTAAATTTTAAAAATGAGTTAAAATTGAATTAAAATAAAGATCACACTAAAAATAAGTTAGGTTGGATAGGCTTAAACTTAACCAATGCAAAATTATTTTATGTCCAACCATAAAATTTGCAAAAATATGTTATGTCCAACCATAAAATTTTAAAGAGCCAATTAATTTTTGAGAAAATTACGTGCTAATATTTTTTTTTAATTTATAGAAACTCTGTAACGTGTATTTGTAGTTTTTAAGAATAAGAAGAGATAATTGCTATTCCTAATTTAATGCTACAACAAATTATCAATTTATCTTAAATTAAGGATTCTTTTTCATCCTTAAACAAAAATAGCGCAAAAAGAATATTAAATCTTTCCCTTTCTATACGAATTCAAAATATTCTAACCAATATTTTTTCTCTATTTCTTATATATGCATGATATAAACTTCTTAATCTAAAAAGTATGTACTTTTTTTATGATATAAATAATAATTTATGGCAAATTCAGATTATACACACGCATGGTATACGTTTTTTCTTAATCAAAATTATACCATCTATTTTTATGATATATGTTTAATTTATGACCAAGTCATATATTGGATAAGTATACATGATATAAATTATTATGTCGAAAATATTTTTTTTTTGGTTAAAAGAATCATTTAGTATGAATAAATACTTTTAGTATATACCTGATATAAACTTTTATATCTGAAATATGTCATGCATTTTTATGATATAGATATAATTTATTGCAAAGTCAGATTATTATTATACTTTTTTGTATAAATTTACGGGATACTTATTCATAGAATAATTTTTTTTATATCAAAAATATATTTCTGTCAATTTTTTTAAAAATAAGGATATATATATATATATATATTATATAAGTTTTCTTATATTTAAAGCATACATACGTATTATATGATATATACATTTATGATTGATTTTCATGTATATTAAAATATGCTATTTTCGTTAATGTTTTATATGTCAAGTTGATAATGAATTAATGCTATCGTGTATTGGTAATATACTCAATTAATAAAAAAATGTTTAGTTATATTTTTTTTCGTTTAAATTTTGGGTCATATTTGACACGTGTATTCAAAATATGTACTTGGAAATTAAAATAATTAAATTCGGTGGCTAGTTTGGATTTTAATTACCTTGTGAAACAAATCAAACTTTCGATTATTAATTTAGGAACAATTGTTTATTATTATAACATTATTATTACTTAACAATGCATGAACATTGGTTGGGTTGATTGCTAAAAATTATTTGGAATAATATCCAAAGTACATTCAGAGTCTAGTCAGATATAATTTTGGTTACGTTCCCTTTACGTAATTTCAATTAATGCTTTCTTGTATTGCTGGAAATAATATTGTACTATATTAGAATTGTATTTAGTTAGGTATTTATTAGTAGTATGTTTTTGAGAAATTTATTTGGAACTCATAATTTGTTAGTAGGAAATTATTTGGAACTTATAATTTCTTTGCGTGTTTTAAAGAAATTTAACCTCCTCACTATTGTCAAAATATACGAGTTATTATCTCTTATGATAAAACGGAAAAAATGATTCTATAACCGGGACAATGCAAATCAAATAATGGAACAAATTATACACAACAGACGGATTTGGCTCCCCTTCATTACTCTTTCCCTTCATTTCGTCAAATACACATCTAGATGAAAGACATGTGTACTATTTAATTGTTAAAGGTCAAGATTATGTTGCATTAACTAGTGTCATAACCATAGTTAAGAAATAAGTTTTGAACAAATAATTTCTTAACTTTGATAAGAAAAATATTCCTACAAATCTTAAAACCGTTTGATTTCATTTTATATTTCTATATTCAAATATTAATATTGTACATTATTTAATTGCTTCCTATGGTAGCAAATTTATTCTTGAAATATTAGGTTGAGAAGTAAAAAATGCATAACTAGGCTACTGTGAAAGTATTAGAATTACAAATGTGAAATATTAGGTTGAAATAGAAATCAAATAATAAAAATGGGAAGTAAAAAATGCATAATTAGAATTACAAATGTGAAAGTATCAAAAAAAGAAGAAGAAGAAAACATCAATTTAAAGGCAAAATACTTTGTAAGACTACTGTTAGGCTAAACAAACTAAACATTGTTATCCATTTTAATATTTAAATATAAAATAAAATTAATGATATAAATATATGGATAGTGGATACCAAAATTTGAGAAGAATTAATTATTTTTACTAAATTTGGAGAGATTTTTTTCCAAAACTTATTCACTTAACTATGGTTATGATACTAGTTATTGCAATATAATCTTGACCTTTAACATTAAATAATACACATATCTCTCATCTAGATGTGTATTTGACGAAATGAAGGGAGAATAATGGAGGGGAGCCAAATCCCAACAGACACTTAGCTTTCTTTTGAAAGAATGATTCCAAAAAAAAAAAATCAAAAATCAGTGAGAGTTTTTCAGATTTTCTATGTATGTAAAATTGAGGCCAAACATATGAATTTATGGTCAATAAAAGATAACATAAATATGTATTGTTATAATTACATATTCAAAGTGAAAAGATGTTTGTGGCTTTAGGATGAGGTCACAATAAAATGTAAACATGTGTTAGTTGATTGAAAAGAACACATCTTTTTATCTTTTTAGATATTGAGGAGAGAAAAAACTAATTTATACTTTATTAACAAATATGATTGAGGTAACATATGATATGTTTCTTATTAGGGTGTTTACGGATCGGTTTGAATGAGTTATTGGTTAAAATTTAAATCTATTCACTTATTCAGTTTTTATCAAAATCAAATCAAATAATACATACCTTTATTGCTTTGGGTATTATCGGTTTTGATTCGGTTATTAACCATACACAAAAATAAATAATTTTTTTATTCAAAATATAAAAAAAGCGACAACAATCCATTCAAAACGAATAATAGTTAGAATGACTGACATTACAAAACTTTTCATTACTAAATTTACTATGAATAAAACTTCAAAAATCACTAGTTTGGCCTAGAAAGTAGAGATTATGACATTTTTAGTCCCACAAAGAATTTTTATAGACACCCATATACATGAAACCAATAAGATAAATTTCACCTTGGACATTTTTGCTTTCATAAGTAAATTATACTCCCTCCGTCCAACAATAGTTGTCTACTATACTATTTTGGGATATTCAATAATACTTGTCCACTTTATAAAATCAATGGATAATTTTACACTTAGTTCTTAATTTACACTTGCCATTAATTATAGTTATTTCTCTATTTCATTTTACAAGACATTATATTTATTATATTCAAAGGGTGATATATTAAAACTAAATTTTGACAAGAAGGGTACAAAATCAATACTGGACAAGTATTGTTGGATAGATGGAGTAATAAATAAATTTTGATAAAAACATATACAAGATCTTTAAAATTGTTTATAAAAACATTTTTTTATGTATTTTATATAATTTATCGGCTTAGTACAGTTATTTCTTCGATTTTTTTGAGCAAAATCACAACCAAACAAAAT
Source organism: Solanum chiquidenum (assembly GCA_029582725.1). Classification (NCBI taxonomy): domain Eukaryota; kingdom Viridiplantae; phylum Streptophyta; class Magnoliopsida; order Solanales; family Solanaceae; genus Solanum; species Solanum chiquidenum. The sequence continues at coordinate 12,172 of JAJOOS010010624.1, forward strand.
ACTATTAATTTTTAAAAATCTAAAATCAAACCAAAGCAAATCCAATTAATCAATTTGCTTCATTTTTTTAATCTAAATTATTTTTTATCCAAATCGTCAATACCCCTACTTCTTACATAACAAAACTCTATATATAAGAATAAGAGTATATCCGCATATTTGTTGTGGTCGAGTTCACGAGTCGGATTGTATCGTTTCTTTTTAATTGAATTTATATTTTTTAATTAAAAATTTAACAAAATAAAAAAGAGTAAAAGATTAATACCCATTAGATATGGATTAGATCGGATTGAATCAAATCGAAACTTTTAAAATTGAATTTGTATTAATTAAATTTTAAAACTATATGAATAAAATATTATCCAATTTTTTTTTCTCCATTCTCCTATGTAAGACAACTTACCTCCATTTTTCATTCGCATCTAAAATCTCAACACCTTCTTTTTAAAAAAAAATGAATCTTATACATGTAGATTTGAATTAGTTTGAGATGTAAAGTGAGTCTCTAATATCAGATAAAAAATTGAAAAAAGATATTCTTCTATTTATTTTTACTTATTCATTTTAGATTTTACATGTCTTTTATAAAATAATGACTAATGTAAGTCTTTTATTTTAGTATTTATATTAATTAATTAACGCATTGTTTCATGTCTTAGAAAAAAATTTGGAATAAATAATTAATGTCGAGGGTAAAATAAGAAAAAAATAATTGTCCTTTTTATTGGAAAAATTAAGATCAATGCCATACATTTATAGTATATTACGCTCTGTAGCTATAGATTCAGGTATTTATAATTCACGGCTACAGTCTCTTAAATTGTGCTATTCGATTCCTAATTGTATAAATCCAGAATTTGTATAATTCGATTCCTGATTATATAAATCCAGATTTTGTATATGCTTACCCTAGTTATTTGTATACGATTCATTGATGCATTTGATTTGTATAAGTTATGAAAAAATCCTGTTTGAATATTGACAAGTGAAATATACAAATGAAGTTCTGAAAATTTCATATGGCAAATGAAATATATAAACAAGAATTTGTATATACTTACTTTGTTTGTATATTGACAAGTGAAATATACAAACGGACATATCCTAGAAAATGAAACTATAGCTATAAAGCGTAATTAAGTAAATTGTAGCTATGAAAAGTAATTAAGTTTAATCTCTATGCTATTTATGAAATTTTCTCTTATATATATATATATATATATATATTAAAAGTGACAAACAAAAGTGAAAATCTATTTTTGAAATAAGGAACAAGTAAAAGTGAACGAAAAGAGTATATTTGGGGGTCTTTTTGACACGCAATATGTAATCATGATTTGAAATCAGATTGATTTAAAGTTGACGTTTTGTTTGAATATGCAATTTGAATTTTTTAAATTGTATTTTTTCTCATACATTAAAATAGACCTGTCAATATGGGCTAGCCCACCCCATCCGGGCTAACCCATACAGGCTTTGACATTTTACGGGTCAGGCCGGGCTAGCCTATTTTTTGTGTGGGCCAGAAAATGATCGGCCCAGCCCACAAGTACGTGGGCTACAGGCTTGCCGGGCCAGCCCACTTTTTTAAAAATTATATTTTTTTATAATTATTAAAATAAATTATAAATTGTAATTTAAAAATATTATTATAAATATCGACAAAACAATATTACATGGTGTTAATGTTACTACTTGTTAATCAAATCCACAAATAAAATTATCTTTATAATATTTATTAAGTTTTTTTCAAATAAAAGTATAAATATCTAAATAGAAATATTAACCTAATTGTTTTGTCACATTAAAATACAAAAAATGTGACAATATTCCAACCATAAAAATGTTAAAAATAAACTCCTTAAAAAAATCATGAAACTTATGGCGTATCCAACACAAATCTATGACGTATCCAACACTTCATGATCATCTTCATCAAGCATATATGAATCAACTTGTGGCAAGGTTGTCTTAACATCTTCATTTTCATCTGCAATTTATATGTGGTTTCAATTAGTTAAATATTAAATAGATTTTGAGTTTGGACTCTCTTTAATTTTAAATTTTAATATTATATTATATTTTTTAAATTATTTTTATTTGGCCCACGGGCCGGCCCTACCTA
>JAJOOS010010625.1:0-17571 GCA_029582725.1 Solanum chiquidenum
GCAGCGACTGTTGTTGCCACTAAAACACTCTTTTAGTGGCGACTTTTATGGGTATTAGCAGCGACTGTTGTTGCCACTAAAACACTCTTTTAGTGGCGTCTTTTATGGGTATTAGCAGCGACTATTGTTGCCACTAAAACACTCTTTTAGTGGCGACTTTTATGGGTATTAACAGCGACTAGTGTTGCCACTAAAACACTCTTTTAGTGGCGACTCTTATGGTTATTAGCAGCGACTAGTGTTGCCACTAAACAATCTTTTAGTGGCAACTCTTATGGTTATTAGCAACGACTACTATTGCCACTAAAACATTCTTTTAGTGGCGACTTTTATGGGTATTAGCAGCGACTGTTGTTGCCACTAAAACACTCTTTTAGTGGCGACTTTTATGGGTATTAGCAAGCGACTGTTGTTGCCACTAAAACACTCTTTTAGTGGCGACTTTTATGGTATTAGTAGCGACTATTGTTGCCACTAAAACACTCTTTTAGTGGCGACTTTTATGGGTATTAGCAGCGACTACTGTTGCCACTAAAACACTCTTTTAGTGGCGACTTTTATGGGTATTAGCAGCGACTAGTGTTGCCACTAAAACATTCTTTTAGTGGCAACTTTTATGGGTATTAGCAGCGACTATTGTTGCCACTAAAACACTCTTTTAGTGGCGACTTTTATGGGTATTAGCAACGACTATTGTTGCCACTAAAACACTCTTTTAGTGGCGTCTTTTATGGGTATTAGCAGCGACTGTTGTTGCCACTAAAACACTCTTTTAGTGGCGTCTTTTATGGGTATTAGCAGCGACTATTGTTGCCACTAAAACACTCTTTTAGTGGCAACTTTTATAGGTATTAACAGCGACTAGTGTTGCCACTAAAACACTCTTTTAGTGGCGACTCTTATGGTTATTAGCAGCGACTACTATTGCCACTAAACATTCTTTTAGTGGCAACTCTTATGGTTATTAGCAACGACTACTATTGCCACTAAAACATTCTTTTAGTGGCGACTTTTATGGGTATTAGCAAGGACTTATGTTGCCACTAAAACATTCTTTTAGTGCCGACTATTATGAGTACTAGCGGCGATTATTCTTGCCACTAAAATAAACTATTAGTTGCGACTATTATATGTATTAACAGTGACTAAGCAGTGACTTTTCCGTAAGGTTATGATTTTTAAAAAGGGTATAATAAATAAGAATCTTGATTTGTGACGGCGCCACATAGGCAGGTCGACTGTTGTAAACAAGCGCAACGTTTATGAAGAGCGGCAAGAGTGGTAACAAAATGAACGGGAGAAGCAGTTGTTGAAGGCCGAAACTATGTTCCTATTGTAGAGGAGAAGGACAATTTTGGAAATAAATAAATAAAAAGAAAATCATTGCTTCTGGTGGCACCACGTCATCGGGTTGAGGGTTCTCTTTATATATATATATATATATATATGATATGATTGTTATGTCATAATATTTTTTTTATGTAGTTTCTATAAATATTATTTATACATGCCATCGAACTGTGAGAAAATATTCATTTATGTCATTCGGTAGAAGTTTGACTCATTTATGCCATTTTCGTTTGATAAAAGGCTTATCCATGCCATTATTTGTTAGCTGAAACAAATAATGACATGAATGATCTCTTTTTCAAAATGACATAGATGAGCCAAATTTTTAGCGGATATTATAAATATATCTTTTCTCAAAATTCGATAGCATATATAAACCTTTTCCCTAGTTATTAAGCAGTTTTATGCAATGCTTGACATCTAATTTTTCACAAGAGTACTAAACAGATTAAAATGAGATGATATCTTATATGATTAGGAATAACCTTTAGTAGCATCTTAAGTTTTATAGAATAAGGGCTATTGGCTACAAAACAGTCAATTTACAAGGGATGTGATTCCACAATCAGTGGCTTTTGTTTTGTCACACTGACCACTGCAACACTAGTTCTGTTCTTCTGGACAAACAAAATAGTTTTTTATCTCTATCATCAATTATTTATCAAAGCACATCTTGACCGGTAGTGGTGTACGTACACTTTCTCTTTTTGGTTAAACATGGTGTCAAATAGCACTCCACTCGGATAATTAAAGAAATACTATCAAATATATGCATTTTCTATCTGAACTATATGTCACCAACTATTCATCAAAACATGTTTCGCTATCTCTTTGCATTACCACGCATTGTTTAGTCTCATGAACAGTGTTTTTATAATGTCAAAGGGTCTTATCAACTGAAGAAACATGAACCTGGAGATAATAGTAACAGATAGAAGATGTGTGATTTTGCTAATTCAAGATAGAAGAAAAAAGTAACCAATAACATCTGAGAAATGGTTTCTTGCTGTATAGTCCACAAACCACACATTTCTTGAATGATTTGATGTCCTTTGTCCTCACAAAAGTTAAAAATAGGATCAAGTGGATTGCCTTTTCAAGTGTTTTGCTTCTTATAGTAGTCACTTAAATTATGAGCCACCATCACTAGCAGCTCCACCTACATTTGTCTTGTTGCTTGTGCTATTTTTGTGTGCAAAACAGGACTCATAATGGGGCCCTACCCTTAATTGGCTGACTTCTTTATTTGGTTTCCTATCAGTGCATTGGAGCTCCGATTAAATTTTAATCGCACATTATAGGGCTCATTCAGGGGTGACGACACTTCCAACAAGATTTTCTCCCAAAACCTCTGATTAAGGATGAAGTAGTCCTACCACTACCGCACCACTAACTCATGTTGGTTGGCTGACTTCAATTAATTACCTAGGTTCATTCACTTTGTACACTATGCTTTAACCTTGTTTATGTCCTTCTACTTATTTGTTAAAATTTTGAACAACTTAAATATTCCTTTTCTTGCCACATTCATGTGGTTATTAAGTGACTGAAACACTCCCTCCCATAACTACACTATTTTCCTACTGAATTTTCCGTTGAATACTGTTCAATGGCTATTTTTACTGATATTTTGATTGAATCAGTGTAAAAAGAAAAACATAGTAAATGTTTCATATGATAAAATTAGAAAGTTTCTCACTATTTAAGTATTAATCTGTTTTCCATCATGCGTTTTTCCATTGAGTTGGTTGGATAAATGGAAAACGAGTGAGAAAATCATGTTTTATATAACAAATTTCCCACCTATTTGTGGTAGTAGTGTCTATTCGTTTTTATTTGTCCAGTATTGACTTAGCGAAGACAAGTAGTAATACTAACCATGGAGAGTACTACTAGTGTTATGCATGCAAACTTTAGTCCTGGCTTAATTAACTGAGTCTAAGATGATGTTTCACATATTAAAAACTCATTGGCATTGAATGTAAAAAGAGAACAACATGATGAAGGAACAACATTGAAAATATGTCCAGCTCACTCTAATTTTCTCTTCCTTTCCTCTCTGTGGTGGATTGGTTTGATGATTCAGTCTTTAGACTACATGGAACGTGATCGTCGTCGATGTTGCTGAAAGCATCGAAAGGGCTAGCAACTTGAATGTTTGTAAGCAATTGACGAAGATCATAAGCCTCATCCTTGAGCTGCATATTTTCTTGAACAACTTTTTCATGAGATTCAGAGACTTGGTTTAACTTATTGAAAAGATTATGATTTTCTGTTCTAAGATGAACTACTTGTGACCATAACTCATCAAGGTGCCTTTGTTTCCTCATCCTTGATCTTCTAGCTGATTCTCTGTTTGATATCATTCTTCTCTGCTTTCGTTCATCGATCATTCTATGTTGCTGTTCCTCCGATTCATCTGAGGTTGAGTTACTACTGATGCATGATGGTTGTGTACTTATCAAGTCTTGAATAGGAAAAGAGAACGACTGATAGTTGTTGTTAGTATTGGTTAGGAATGTGTTGAATTGAAATGTTGGTAAGTTTTTGTGCATGAAGGTGTAATCAATAGGAAGTGATGAGGGGTTTTCTTGAGCTAAGTAGTGGATTGTTGCAGCCTCTGATGAAATCATGATTGATTGTATTTGGAAGAAGGTTTAGTTATCCATTAAAAGTTGTAATGCTCAGGTTTTATAGGAGCACAAGGCTTGAGAAGTGGGGATAGAAGATGACAAAAACAGATAATAAAAGAATGCCTAATACATAAACGTGTCATTTAACTTGACGTCATATGATATTATATGCCCTCCAAATTTGAGTAGACACACACGTTCTACCTGGCATCCTAAGTATATTATGTCACATAAGATGCATATGTCTACTTGTTCAACTTTATTCATGTTTAAGTGTCAACCTGTGCACATCACTCAAAGTTGGAAGACATAAATGTCAGCTGAAGTCAAGTTAAAAAGTATATTTATATATTAGGTCTATATAATAAAGTAGTTGATTTCAAGTCTAGACAAAGGGGGTGAATAGTGGTAAGTTGATGACGAGCCTTAAAATAATATTAGTAAACTATTAAAACAATTCTTATAGCCTACCTCAACTAGTACATGGTTTATGCATATTTTAATGTAGAATGAAAAGGCATCATGTTAATGCATGTATGGCCATTTTAATACATTCATATCATAATGAGATTTTAATGAAGGTTGAGTTTTTGGATAATTGTTGAACAGTACAGGTAATGTTCTTTTGTTTTCATATTGGAGTTCGACTATTTTGAATTCGCGTTATATATAGCATTTAGAAACGCTTTTTATTAAGTATTTTTTCATATTCAAAGCTTGAATCCGAAATATCTAGTTACGGAAAGAGCAATCTCATGCGTTGCAGGTGTGGAAGAAGTAGAAGAAGAAAACAGTTTAAAAGTCAATCTTAGAAGAAGTTATATGCAAATTGAAAATCATATATATTAAAGTCTCACAGCCAATAGAAATTGTGAATTGATGACGAAATGTAGGTCAATTGATGAAAAGTTATAAACTATTTAAAGCATGAAATTTTGATAATTACTTTTAACAAATGATGAGTCGAAAGGCACTTGAGATTGAGATAGAAGGGACCCAAAATAAATGTAATAGTCTATATTATAGTATACTACTATACTATTTAATATCACAATGTTCTCAATATATTCCAAGCTTTTATTCTAACGGACCAAAATCAGCTGAATTATCCGATCTATTGTTGAGAACATAATTAAATAAAAGACAAAAGATCAAGTTTGTCTCAGAATTATATGAAATAGAATAAATTTGCTCCTTGTGAATAATTAAGGCAAATATATCTTCGTCAATTTTCAAGAACTATGATCAAACATACATTAAAACTTCACCAAAAATAATTTCTCAAAAATGTTTAGGAATTTATGGCCAAAACACAAGCTTACGATATATATAATTAATTTCATTGTGGCTCAAGTTTGTGGTTGTTCAAATAGATCCTTTCAGGAACTGAAGAGCCTTAATTAATTGACTCTAATCATCTTAGTATTTCTGCTGTTGTAGGTGTATATTTCCCCCTAATTAATTTCTTTGTAATCCCCTCTTATATTATCTTATCAATTATTGATATTTTTTTGTCTCAATTTACGTGACACTTTTGCTCAGTTAATTTTTTTTTGGACATATTTCGTGTTTAGTACGAACAATTTAACTTTAATTTTATGACTTATTTTAGACCACAAATATCAAAAATATTTTTTTCTATACCATCAAATACAATGCATATAGGCGAGAGCCCATGTAGCAAGCTATCTTAATGTTAAGTTCGATTTTAAATTTGTGTAACTAGATGTTTGATTCGAGGTACCCTTCCTTCCTAGAAGGTGATCAAACACACTAGATGCTCTTTAGGTCGTAAATATTTGTGTTGATATGGTAATATTTTACATTTAGAGCCCCTTTGGATTGACTTAAAAGTTGGTCAAATCTACTGTTAAGTCAGTTTTTGACTTGTGAAAGTGTTTGACAAATATAAAAAATAACTTAAAATAAGTTACGAAGTATTTGACAAGATAAAAAATGACTTAAAATAAGTCAGAGTAGAAACCAAAAATAAGTTTCCCTCTACTTTTTATTTTTTTGACTTAAAAATTACTTTTTTTAAGTCAATCTAAACAGACTCTTAGTTACCAAAACAAGTGTCTATTACTCCAATGTCCGTACAAGGTTAATATCGTCATTTTGATAACTTCTAGTTTGATTAGACATCACCATGTTAGCATGTTAAGAAGAATGTATGCACTTGCAAAGGCCACTAATTGAGTAATGATTATAGCATTTTCGTTTAGACCCTACTACCTATATCTTTTTTATTTATATATATAATGTTATGTCAAACTTGGTTACGATCACTATTAAAAGATGTAGTGAAGTGGATGAAGTTATTTTTGTTCCGCTGATTACTTAACCAGAGATCTCATGTTTCGAATTATGAATATGAAAATTTCTTAATAGAGAACGGTTTTCCCTGAATGACATCTTATATTGTCCGAATCCGAAATAATTAAATTTCATTACGGATATCAAAAATCGAATGACAAATCTACAAGAAAAACAACTTAATTATAATAATAAAACACTTCCTCACCCACCACCACAACACCCCAAAAGAAGTATCTCACATTATAAGAAATAAAACATTTTGTGGCGACTAAAATCATTAAAAAAATTGTAAAAATTGTAATGAAAGATTATTCATCACAACTCAAAAAGGTCATTAATTAAATGACTGGCTAGTTTATGAAATATTATTAGAGTATAGTTACAAGAACGCAACAAGGTTATCTTAATTATCATCAAAGATAACAAAATTTATGAAAATTAGGATCACTTATAAGAATCTCTCAACTTTGAAAAGTGAAAGTATTTATCTATATGATTTTGTAAAAAGGGAACATTTCTGATTTATTTGTACCAAATAAAAATAAACTTAGTTAAACTATATAGGTTTAGACATGATAAGATTGGAGACAAACTTAAAGAACATACGTGTATATATATTTTTATCCACATACATAATATAGTATAATATATAGTGTGAGTGAGTGGGTTGGTGGGGTTCATAAGCAACTATAATTTCTTGTGTTTCAATCAAAAAGACAATTTGGATTTTGGAATACACATATATTTGTTGTTAAATCTGTGTTCAAAATATTTAATCAGAAAATCGAAGTAAACTGAAAAAAAGAAAAAAAGAAAATCTTTAAGATGAAAAGAAAATATTTAGACCATAGAATTTAGTGCGTCTTTAAAAAAAATTAATTTTCTCCCAGAATAAAATAGATATACCAATTATTGAAATAGCAGTACCTCACATTCCAGTAACTTCAATAAACTCAAAAGTCAGCAATAATACGTTAGAAGAGTATTTCTATTTTAAAATACAAAAAAAACTCCTAGAAATAAACTTTATTTTTCTTCATTTCTCAGTTCACATTCCACCTCTTCTTTTGAGACTTAAATCTTAAAATAACCTAACAATATTTAATTTAAAACTTTGAAAAAGGGTAATCTACTTGTCTTATTAAGGTTATGGTTTATTTTTATTTTGAAAATCTGTTAATTTAATCATTTGTTATCAATCTAATCTGTTCTTGGTGGCCACTACCTTTTGATTAAAAAAAGTTCTTAACTTTTTAGTAATAAACAAAGAAAAACATTATATACTAATTTAAAACAAAAAAAAAATCTTGTGAAATCTCAAAGGTGGCAACTTGCAACCGCTAAATGCATTTTCTTCAATTATTTTTACCACTAAATAGAGACTTCTAAGTTCTATCCTACCCCCCCCCCCTCCACTATGCAACTCTCTCTGAACAACTCCATAGATTGGATAAGAACTAATCAGAGAAACAATAAATTAATCAAAAAAAAAATAAGTTATTGACATTATCATATAACTCAGTATACCACAATTATATAAACATACTTGTAACATAAAAGATTCAATGATTTCATCAAATGATAACTCATGCAATCTTAAGCATCACAGTCATAAATATATATGTATCGAAGTCAAGTTTAAACTTTAATTAATCCACGAAATCTCTTCTCTTATCATGATCAATAGCTTAGCAATGACTAACTAGTAATATTACGCCTTCACAATAATATTATGAAAATTTAATCCTCATTAATAGTTATTAAGCCTCTTTCCTAAGTTACGAGTTGATGCAATTTATTAGCTAGGCATCATGATGTCTTTTTAATTATTTCTTTCTAAAAATAAAACAATTAAATTAAAGGAACAAATAACATACAAACTCAACCTTAGTTCAATTTAAGGCCATCCCAAATCTTCATATATAGAATAAAACAAACAATAATTTTAGTGGGTGACATCCATAGGAAATAAAAGGAAGACAAAATTTAATTGAAAGGACAGAAAATGACCTTTCATGGTACATTTCTTCCTTGTTAGTAATAATGAATTTTTCCACTATATTTAGGTAAATGTAGTTCCCATAGACCAAGAATGAGGGAAATAATAGAATGGTCTGACTAGTAAACAGGAAAAGAATATATATGATGAAGTTGTTACGTACGTAAGGGGACTCGGTTTAACATTTTTGCTATTAAACACCAACCAAATTTTTTGGTCTTATGAGTGCGACATAACTTTATTATTCACTACCCCCCCCCCTTTCCGAGCACAAATTAATAGTGCAATCAATTTAAAACACGTTTCAGACATGTTGGAATCGTGAAATCAGCATTTTAGGGTTGTCTTGACCAAATGTTGATCGTGATCCACTCAAAATTTAAGAAATTTTTTAAATCCAAACCAAATCACCAAAACGCCCCCCAAAACCTTGAGATCGTACTGAATCTCCAACTAGCTAGATTATATATCAACCCTTGAAACTAGTGATTTTATCAAAACTCCGACTTAACCTTTCCAATCTTGGATCAAACTTTCAAAACTAAAAACTTCCGCATTTAGTCACTTTGAAAATCGGGTCACTTGTCCTCGCATATCTAAACATCAATCCAAAGTTATTAAAAGAGTCAAACAAGGGAAAAAGAAGCAAAAATTACAAAACAACCTTGAGTATTTTATATTATAAAAAAAAAACCTATATTATTTTTTGACCTCAAATAATTAAAGTTAAGCTTGTCAAATTCTCTACTCAACACCCCCCCCCCCCATGGTACTCCAACATATATATGTTTCTCTTCTTGTCGATTTATTTTTCTAAAGACATCTCCTGATTGGTTAAAAAAGGATAAGCACATCATCATCCTCTTGTATTCTCTGTTCATTACCTACGTTTTGCTTTACGGTCTATTAGTTTGGTGTAAACATCGGATGAATGTAAATCATTATATATCCATTAATGTCTACTGGGATGCATTCATACCATCACTAATTATACACCGAATCCCATCAAAATTAAGCATATTTGAGTGAGACTACCGATTAGTTATGAGGACGAGCGACTGCTAGGAAGTTTTGTTGCATACCTTTTCTTCTTTCTATCATATTCTAGTTAAACTCTCTTTTGAGCCGAGAAGCTATCGATCGAGAAACTATCAAAAATAATGCCCCTATCCCATAAAAAAAGACTTATAGTTTTCAACATTAGTGATAAAAAAGATAGTAGTAGTAAACTAGCATCACCTCTTTGTTTATACTAATAGTTTTGTCTGATTATATTAGTGGTGGTGTGTGCGTTTTAAAATAATACCTACTTTAACTCACACGTATGTTATCCGTTGCTTACGTACCATCTCTAATTAAGGTCTAAATCCACTTCAATGTGGATAATTAATTTATTAATTGTGTTGAGACTTTTAGGGTTAACCCAAAGTGTCTCCAAATTACTGACCAAAGGGATTAAGCATAAAGATTATGAGAAAATTATAATGCTATTATCACCACTAATTGAGGTTTATGTGTCAGTGGTTTGGACCACAATCTTTAGTGATTAGAGAAATGGTATATTGTCAAATCGAAAATGACAAGCATGTTGATAATTAAGTACCTATATATTATATAGGGATAAAGGTCTGAAATATATCTGAACTTTGACCGAAATTGTAGTAGCGCTACCAAACTTTGGAAAGGACTTTTTATCCCTACACTATTTAATAGTGTATTTTAAAGGTATATATATGCCCACGTGGACATCATAAATACAACATAATTATAAATAATGTGTCCACGTGGGCACATATATACCTTTTAAATACACTATTAAATAGTGCAGGGGTAAAATGTCCTCCATAAAGTTTGGTATCGTAACAACAATTTCTGGCAAAATTGAAGTATTTTTCAGACCATTTTCCCTATTATATATAAATAAAATAAGATTTCTTATAAGAAATTAGGTTGAAGAAAACATTGAGATTTACTTTTAATTAATTAATGGCACATCAAGGTTAGATATATCATGATTTCTTTTCAATAATTGATTGGTTTATTAAGCAATATTCCAACATCATTAGATACATCTGAAATATCATTCATTTAATTGGACCATCAAAGAATTTTTTTGTAGCTAACCATTTCAATTACGGTAGTGTAAAACTCTAAACAAATTAGAGCAACATGACTTTTCACTATCTAAGATATTCCAATCTTTTTGTCACGATGATGTCACCTATTTTAATTCATCAGTAGGTAAGTTAAATCTTTGCAAAACACTACAAGTAATAATACGGAAGAATTAAAGTAATAGAGTAATAAGTGTTGGTGAATATTGTAAGAATTATTATTAATTATTATTAATTATTTCTTACTTATGGCCCAAATTTACTTGTAACCCAAGTAATACCATAAATAATATTTAATAAGAAATAGATCTTGTCCGTACATTAGTTACTTGAAGGACGTATCAGATTAAGTCATAACCTCTATAAATTAGTCCTTCCTCCACCCATTAGGGCTACCACATCTTCTCTACAATAATTTTATTGACGGCTGTGGTAACGTAAAGCTAGGACAAGGAGGTAGAAACTAATTTACGACTAACGCTTTTGCTTTTCTCTATGATGATGTCTTCCGCATCAGGTATGTGCCTCTAACGATCTTTATGTAAAATTATCGTGTTTAAAATTTTGAAAGCATTTAATCTTACAGGTGGCATCAGAGCCTGAATTTTTTGAAGTGATAATCTTTGTTTATGAAATACGCTTCATCGTGCATAATTGTCTGCTTGTTTAATGACTCACATCGTGTTTCATAGGGGCCCACTGAAAGTCGTAAGAAAGGCTACAAAAAAGGTGTTCTAAATAAACAATCATACATTAATATATTATATTTAATAATTCATGGTATAGTATTATATTAATATCATAACGCAGACTCATGTTTTACGGTTGAAATTAATGAATTAATGGTCCAATCAAATTATGTTGAATCTTTTGTAGTACCTAATTTTGTGCTTGACTATTTAAGGTGTTTGAACTCTTATGCTAATGAAGTTTTGTTAGCAAAGTTTAATTTGCACAAATTCTGAAAAATCTTAATTTTTTCATAATGTAATAATTATGTTTTGTTTTTAAACTGTGCGATAAATTAAATTAGTCGTTATACTCCCTCCGTCCCATATTATAAGTCATCTTTTCTATTTGCACTTGCATTAAGCAATAAGGTAATTTTATCCTTATGCCCTTATTTAATGTTTGCTTATGACAACTTTGTAATAAATGATGAAATGTTAGATTTCAAAAATATAAATGCATTTGGATGACTATTTAAATTTTACTTTTTGGAATAAAAAATTTTCACCAATTGATCCAAAAATTTAAAAAATCAAGTTTTTCCCACCTCAATTTTCCTATATGTTTTGTGTAAAATGTTTTTTTTTATATTTTTATATATAAATTCTCAAAGCAAACATGACAACATCACAAAATATTCAAATTCCATTACTTCAAATTGATCTAAATTTTCCTGCAGAATTTTATGGTATTGATAATGAAATTAGACGACAAATGAATTTTAGTTCTAGTTCGACAAATCATTTGTTTTTTGATTTAAATGGTGCATAACTCCTTTAATTGGATCTTGATTTTTCTCAATTTGGCCTTCACATGTTTTGGTTGAGTCTTCTATTTTTACATCCTTTGAACTTTTTGAAATGTCATCTTCCTTGATAAAATTTGTTGAAGCTTCAACTTTCAAGATTATTTTTGAATTTTTTTTCATCTTTTTTTTTCAATTTGTTTCTTGGTATTTTTTTTCAAAATCAGATTTTATTGAATAAGTAGTGAATAAAGAAAGTAGTTAATTAATGAATGAAGTACTCTCCCAATGAAATTAATTACTTGTAGATTTCCTAGGTTAGTCAAAGTAAATACATTTTCAAGATTAATTAATTAATCAATCAAGGGTATAATGGGCAAAATATGGTAATTTATGCATAAGTTTTATAAAATGACATATATTGTGGTATAACTATTTTTAGAAAGGGGTGACTTATAATATGGGACGGAGGGAGTACTAAACAATAAATAATAAGTGTGTAGTTAAAAATCCGGTAATAAATTGGGGGGGGGGGGGCATTTGACCATTTTATCTAAAAGAGAATTCTAAACTATAGATTATTTTTTTAAAAAAATTATATTAAGGGGTGCTCAAAAATATATATCTCAATACAAAATACTACAGCAACGTAATTATATCTTAGTTTTACTCATATAACCTATTCTTTTTCTTTTTGTAATATTACTTATACACACGATATATAATATTATACACTTATTATAGACAATGTATTTATATTGTATAAAAATGTAATAGTGTATATATAAGAGATTTATACATACTTTTACACTAATAAATAAAAGATGAACTTTCGTAGCCACTCAAAAATAGTGTAATTACTTTCCATAGCTATAGTTTGATAATACATTCGTAGCTACATGTTATAGGGAGGAGAGAGGCGAGCGAAATTGGGAGAGAGGAGATAGGCGAGTGAGATTGGGACAGCGAAGAGAGGCGAGCGAGAGAGGACAGAGAGTGGGAGAGAGGTGACTTGTATATGTATATCGGTTAGATAATTATATATTATACAAATGTATTTGTATATATGGTAAACGAGATTGGGAGAGGGGCGAGAGAGGCGAGAGAGATTGAAATAGGGAGGAGAGAGGTGAGCGAGAGAGGGCAAATAGTGGGAGAGAGGTGAATTGTATATGTATATCGGTTAGATAATTGTATATTATACATATGCATTTGTATATATGGCGAGCGAGATTGGGAGAGGGAGGAGAGAGACGAGCCATATTGAGAGAGGGAGGAGAGAGGGGAGCGAGATTAGGAGAGGAAGGAGAGAGGCGAGCGAGAGAGGGCAATAATTTGTATAATTCACATCTCATTTGTATAATTCGCGGCTATGTTTGTATAATTCGCGTGTTTTTGTATAATTAAGTAATATAAAGTATGGAATTATACAAATATGATAAAACTTGAAATAACAAATTGATACTAACATAAATATATGAACTTTAAACAATTATACAAAATATATTATATAAATCAATTATACAAAATCCGAAAACTACACGTTTATACAAACTTTAAAAGGTTATACAAAAAGATTTGAATGTATATGAGGACAAAACTGAAAAACCAAAGGAAATCATCGTCATGTACAAATATAAATCATCGTATACAAATATAATTCAAAAGAACAATTGGTAGTTGCGAATTATACAAATGTGGCGAATTATACAAATAGGACGAATTATACAAATGTGGCTAATTATACAACTTGAAGTCACCCCACATAATTAATTGTTAATGTTAGTCGCGAGAGATAATGTAGCGACCCTTTCGAAAGGATACTATCACTTAAACAGGAAATCTAATTTAATACTTGCGACATTTAAAAGAGATTAACGAAAGGCATATTGATTTTAATCTAGTAGAGGGATCAGGTTCATAACAAATAATTTAGTTAAGGATATACATCCTGCCCATTTAAACATTTATTTGATGTTAAAATTGACATGGCGCGGAATTTAACTTATGACGGAAAAATCCTCCCAAAATAATCTAAGCAAATAACTGACGAGTTTTTCATGCATATATTATCCTCACACTTAAGGATGAGATAACAAGAATATTACCAACTTTCGAGTACCGAAATCAGCCGGTTCATGCTTCACACAAACATTCAAAAACTAATAGTAAATTTCATATATTACAAGACTTGGGTTTACACACCCCAAAAAAACAAAACATATAGACATACTTATATTACAACCCATGGTGACATGATCAAATTAGTCCTCAAAATTTCATGTAAATATACAATACGTAGATCATGTACAAGTCCCAAGGTTTATACAAAATATAGATGCCTATATGCAAATGTGATTTTTCTTAAAGCTCTCAAAATCTCCATCTCCAATGGCCAGCAACATGCATCCTCTCGAACATTCCCTACGATAGAAACAACTATCGCTAAGCATATAGCTTAGTGGTGCAAAAATTATAGGTTCGGAGCCCTTATATTCACCAAGTTACCTTTCTCAAGTCATGGGCAGCATAATTGAACATAATAAATGAATCAAGTAAACAATATATAAAGAGTATCAAGTTCGATAATTAAATATCCAAATGTCAAGAACGCTCATAGCATCATTTTCCAAGAGATTCAACAACAAGTCTCGCCCAATAAATACATCATATCGTCACACGAAGGACAAACAGGTATCAAGAAGGGTCGACGCCCTGTATCAAGAAGGGCCAAGCCCAATAATCAAGAGAACCAAGAACCATATTAAAAATGGCTTTCTAGTTCATACTTAAAATGGACAACTTCCATTTTTAAGACGGACTAAAAATCCATAGTCAAAATGGCAAATGATCTGAATCAAGAGGCATGCCAATAGTGACAGAGTCACAGCCACAAGAAGGACAGGGTCCCAACAAGAGTGCCAAGTGATCAAACAATCTGTACAAGTGGGCGAGTTACACAAGCGTCTTTAACGTCTTAAAGGATACCAACACGACAATCCAAAGTTACAAGAGGTAACCAAGGTACCAACATAAACTTTCAGATATATCAGCAGTTAAAAGAGTGCAAGTACAAGTTTATACACAAACCTCATTGCTTTAGCAAAGAAACAGTCCAACACAACTTCGCAAGTTAAGACCGTAGACCAACCAACGTTTCAAGGTCCTCAACTTGTTCACGAGGATATACAAAAATATAATTAAATAACTTTTTTAATTCCTAGCAGCTCAATAATGTCGAAGTAAAATAGGATTATCATCACAAGTAAGCTTAGCCTGGACAAATACGACTATGCTCTCAAAACAGTGATTCTGACCAGCCTAATACCTCATGTCGCAACTTAGATTTGAAAAGAAAACAGAAAAACTGGACTGTATATCTTTCATGAAAGATGTCGGTATATCTCTTAAGGTTGCAAACAATCAAGAATCACCGCAAAATATATTTAGTACAAAAAGATATCATCGATACACTAACAGTTGTTCATACATGATTTCTAAATCCGAAATCTGGACAGAACTTGTCCTATGTTGCGTCTCATATTTCGAATCCATAACAGCTAAATTAGAGTTTTACATAAACATAAGAGTTGTAGGTCTACGAATTAGCTTTCCAAATCATATTTATTCACTGTAAACTAAGTTCTATAGAAAGAGATATGCATAAATTATCAAACACTACCCAACTCAGAAACAGATTTCGTCACTTACCAACAAGAAGGGTGTGTCTCCAATTCCAGCAAAAAGGACCAAGTTTTTCTCTTGTGATTTTGAAGAACAAATGATTAGATAATGTTCTAAGGTTCTTAGACTTCAGGTGAGATGAATTTTACTAGAAGAGGTGTCAAAATATAGTCTCAAAAGTGAGGCTAGTCACATGTACAACTGCCTCTAAAAGGTGACCGCCCAAAAAAAGGCTGGCTGCCCAAAATGCATACATATACCTATATGTATAACCCTCACCTCCCTTTCAAGTTATACACAATTCTAATTAGAATATTACGTAAATACCGCAATACAATCCCTTAAATTACGATCACAATTATGTTAAGCAAGATTGCAAATATCACAAAATTTCAAGTTCCCAAAATGAGAATAAAACATATTGTAGTAATTAAGCAATGGTGTATCAACATGCGAAAGTTGGTCTAGTATTTAGGAGTGTTACAGATAATTATAGCAAACTATAGCTATGATAAGTAATTAAATAGTATAAATTTGCTTAACCACATAATTTTCCCTTAAAGAAACATGCTATAGAAACTTGTTGTCACACCTCAAATTCGGAGAGGCTGACTAACACCCGATGCCTTACTTGACCGAACAAATTTTGCCTGGAATCAAATTAACACATATGGTCGTCAAGTCATGCCACATTGAAACAAAATGCAACGAATTGTATAAGAGTGTATAAATACCTCTTAAAATTTGTATAATCTTGTATATTTGGTGTATAATATTGTATATTGTGTTTTAAAATATTTTTGTAAAAAAAATTAAATAATTTTTTGTATATTATTGTATATCGAATTGTGTTTCATGCTAAAGATTTGCCGTAAGTTTTGGATTATATTTTTGCAATATAAATTAGACATAATACATAAATATGCCATTTAACTTGGACTCAACCCACGTTTATGTCCTTTAATTTTGGGTGTGCACAAGTAGACACTTAAACTTGTATAAAGTTGAACAAATAGACACACACGTCCTACATGACAATTTGTGTCCTACGTGTATTATGTCACGTCGTAGGACTCATGTGTTACTTGTTCAACTTTATACAAGTTTAAGTGTCTACTTGTGCACACTCAAAGTTTGAAGGCATAGTAAAATGAGGTCAAGTTAAAAGACATATTTATGTATTATGCCTAATAAATTAAGTAATTATTCTTGGCTTAAGACATCGATGGCACCTTAAAGTTGTCCGCATATTTCACTTAGACACCTCAACTAGAACTATTACCTATTGAACACTTTTATCTATTCAAAACTTGTTCATATTAGACATTTTTCCATAATCACCAAAAATTGTAAAATGTGTGTGATACAATAGAAAAATGATTTTTAATTTCAAATACATTTTCGGTCTTTTTTTTGTAAATATAATAATATTGAAAATAATATCAACTCAGCTCCACGGTACTCCACCGCCTTTCTTCTTCATCTTCTTCCCTACACTTTTCCCAAATCACAAAACTCAACTTCTTGTCAAATTACTTACAAATTCAACTTTTAAAAACAATAATTTCATACCTAATACGTGAGAGAAAGATATAGAGAGAGACTCATACAAGAGTGATGAAGAAATTTGTTGATGGATAATCATTTCAAAATCGACTGCAAAAGAGAAATCAAGTGGACCAAAATTAATTTTATCGAATTCTCTTATATTATTTTTTATAAGTTAAATGAGTTTATATTTTAATTTGAATGGTGATGTTTGTTTGGAGGTGGCCAGAAATGGAGTTGGATGAACGTCGGCTAAATTTTTTACTCCAGTGTCCAAAAATCGTATTTCTTCTTTCTTTTTGCAGATCCAATTAGTTGATTTTCTTTTTTTTTAAAAAAGACACAAGATGCAGTTGACTTTGAAAACCTAATTGAGGTGAAGAAGATGATTGAAAGTGGGGGGGGGGGGGAGGGGGGGGGAGGGGTTTTTATTTTTTTGGTTTAAAAAAT
>JAJOOS010010626.1:0-14612 GCA_029582725.1 Solanum chiquidenum
CCCCTCCCCCAAAAAAAAAAAATTAACTTTGTTTTTAAATAATATTTCCAATTTCAAAAATTATTTTCAACTGTAGTAAAAATAAAAGATATTTCTCAAAAACGTTTTTCATTTATAAATCAAACACTAAAAATCTTTTTCGGAAAATATTTTGTACTCACCAACCAAACATGAGAAAATAAGTCAAAATACTCGTTTTCTAGGAAAACATTTTTCATGGAAAAATGTAGTTCAGGGGACTATATGTGGAGCAATTCGGCATAAATTGATACCAATACCTGAGAAAAATATTTTCCTTCCTACCAAACACACCATAAACATCAACAGGCTAATATATTGACTAAGGCCTTTTTTTTTTGGAAAATTACGCGTATAAGCAAACATATACTAGTTAATTACTTAATATAGTTATAGTTTACCTTAATTATAATTCACAGCTTATTTTTAGCTATAATTACACAGCTTAGCTTTTTTGTTTTGTATAATTCACGCATTTGTATAATTCAGAATTTGTATAATATAATTTGTATAACTTTTGTATAATTCAAAATTTGCATAATATAATTTGTATAACTATTTGCACTTTTGATGTTTGTAATTGTATAAATTCGTTATTTCGAGTTTATACAAAAATAACAGAATTATACAAATGTACCCGCGAATTATACAAACCTGCGAATTATACAAATCCGCGAATTATACAAATGAGGCAGCTTAAATCATAGCTACAACTCGTAAATATGCAATCTATAGCTATGAAGCATAATTAAAAATAACTTTGTTTTTAAATAATATTTTCAATTTCAAAAATTATTTTCAACTCTAGTAAAAATAAAAGATATTTCTCAAAAATGTTTTTTATATATAAATCAAACACTAAAAATACTTATTTTCTAGGAAAACATTTTTCATGAAAAAATGTGGTTCGAAGGACTATATGTGGAGCAATTCGGCATAAATTGATACCGATAGCTGAGAAAAACATTTTCGTCTTACCAAACACACCATAAAGATCAACAGGCTAATATATTGACTAAGGCTTTTTTTTTTTTTTTAGTTAAATTTTCAGTTTCATTGATATAAAGAAAGAGTTACATCATTGGGCCTAATGCCCAAGTCCAAACAGCCGAAGAATTAATAAAAGCAAGTAGTAAAGAAAGGGCCTATTTCGGACATTGTCCTTGTATTTCTCCCAGCTCATCACTTTCCATTAGCCTAATTGCCTCCTTTTCACCATCTCCTCGATTCCGCCCACCTGCAATGCTCCCGCCGTGGTTGAACCACCATCTGCACCTCCTCCTGCTCTGGATTGCATTCTTGCTCTCAGCAGACAATAGTAAGAATACTTTTCATCTCGCTCTCTTTTGCTTTTGAACTCCTTGTTCTGACATCTTCCCCGTCACAATATGATCTTTTATTGTCCAAGCTAGGTGTCTTGAATATCTTCAATACATCCCGCTTGAGGGTTAGTGTTAAAAATAGTGACTAGTTAAGTGGTTAATTAATTGTAGCTAAGTCATTAATGTTCAATTAGTTACAGTTAGTTAGTTACAAAGTAGTTTGTTAGTAATGTCAACAACCTGTATATATATGTGTGCTTCATACCATTCATTGTATTCAGTTTTCCCATAATGAAATAGTAGAAGCTTCCAATTCTCTCTTCCTCTGATTTCAATAGAGGCATAGGTCACTGTGATAAAAAATCTTGAAGTCTATTTGCAACATGGATCTGGTAAGCACCCTATTACAAATTTTGAAGAATTGCTTGCTGCAACTGCTTACAAGAAGTTACTTCAATACTAATGAAATTGATGATTAGAGGGTATAGAATTGATGAATTGACAAATTCTGAAATTTCTGTTCCTCCAGCGATTAACATAGGATTTGCAACTTTGATAATTATGATTTAAATTTTGGTATATTAGGATAGGTAAGTTTAGTGTATTGTATGAATATCATCGTATTTATGACATTGGAGAATTAAATCTAACCCTAGACTTGAATTGACATCAAGATTTGAGTGAGTTCTTGGGTTAAGCCTGAAAGTTTTTTTCTTTTGGTGCGTAAACTTCAATACTAATGAAATTTGATGATATGACTTCTTGAATGTTGATATATTGCTAGTTATGAATTTGAATTTTGAGTCTTGAGATTAAGGCGTCTGTGTGTCCATGAACGATTCGGGTCCTTGTCTTCTGTCTCTGTTTTTATTCTACTTCTCCTTTTCTTTTTTTGATGCAGTACAAAATTATAGTTTTCCTTTATATTATTACTAGTAGTGTTGCAGTGTTCTCCAGTTGAAAATTCCTTCAGTTTCTTGTGAGTTACTACTGTATGTTGACGCAATTTATGGATGCATTTATCAAATAAGATATCCCTTTGTTTATGAATAACTTCTTAAAATTCTATTGATTAAACTTGACCTTAGCTTCATATGTATCTTTTTATGTTGAAGTTTAACTTCTTCTTTTTTTCTCTTTTCTCTTGCCTGCTGACAGACGAGAGTGAAAAAACAGAAACAGCATAGGAAAGCTTTGAAGTTTTATACAGCTTGTTTTGGGTTTAGAGAGCCGTTTCAAATCCTCTGTGATGGAACATTGGTGCATTATCTTGTTGGTAATGGCATAACACCTAATACTGCATTGGAAAATAGTCTTGGCGCCACAGTTAAACTTTTTACAACCAGGTTTATTTCAACAGCTCCATTTGTCTCTTTTCTGCTATGGTTTTTACATGATCTAACTTTGTTTGCACAAAAGCTATATATGTTTCGATTTTAAACTGTTTGGTCACTTCCTGTCTCCTCTTTCCTTCAGATGCATTCTTTCGGAGTTGAAGAACCATGGGAGTCCCGAAGCACTGGAAGCAGCTAAAAATCTTTTTACTGATGCACGGTTAGCCATTTATTCTCTTCTTCTTGCTGGCTTCTCTCAAGATCAGGATGTGTGTTGCTTCAGTTCTCAGGACATTCTTTTGAGTTATGCCACATCTTACTCTATTGCAGATGCGGCCATGAGAGGCGGAAAAGTGCTGAAGATTGCATAACTGAAGTAATTGGGCAGAACAATTCTCAAAACTTTTTTGTTGCTACTCAAGATGGTGATTTGCGTGGAAGTCTTCGAAAGGTATTTGAACTTACTTTCCTCGATTATAATGTCCTATATGTATTGTAATATCGTCATATCACTTGCTAAAACATGTGAACTGGAAAAATCCCATATTTTAGGATGTCTTATCAGAAAAATCTTCGGCAACTACTTAGTGTAATAGTGTCGCATCCATTTCAAAATGCGAAACTCGCAATCTCTGACTTTTGTCAGTAGTCAAAAGATTTTTAACTATCTAAGTGGGAAGTGGTAAAAACAAGAGATCTTTGTTCATCTACAGGACTATATTGTGGCATGTGGGACTAAGATGATAAAACTGTAAAATATTTCTGTAGATTTTGTGTACTCGCGAGGGAGTGACCAGAATCTATTTTGTATCTGTAACTCTTATAGCTTGTTTGTAAGATTAACAGTCAAAATTGCTTATTTTTTCCCCAAGTGTGTATTTTAGAGGTTTGAGGTGTTTTACCATACTTTTAGGAAAAAAAATTAAGTGCTTTTAAGTAGCAGTAGAAGCTGAAAACAGTAGCTTTTTCCCAAAAGCACTTCTGAAACCGCGACCAAGCACTAATTGCTGTTCTAATATTGACAGAAGTGCTTTTCAATTTGATTAACTAAAGCACAAACTGCTACTCCAAAAATTACTTTTCCGAAAAGCACTTATCACAAAAAGCCCTTCTCATAATAAGGATATTTGAAAAGCTTGGGCAAACAGGTATTACTTTAAAATGAACCTGAAAGACCAACATTTAGGAGAACAATTTATTATGTATATGCCAACTGGCTTTTCTGCTGTTTTTTCTGACCTTTGTTTCCCCTTTCCTGAACCGGGTAGATACCTCGTGTACCCCTAATATCTGCTCTGGGGAAGGAATTATTTCTCGGAAAACCTTCATCATCTCAACGTCAGTTTGCCAAATCTTCTGAAGAAGAACGTCTTCATATAACTGACCTGGAGGCTCAGATTATCAATGCA
The DNA here is from genome assembly GCA_029582725.1 of Solanum chiquidenum. Classification (NCBI taxonomy): domain Eukaryota; kingdom Viridiplantae; phylum Streptophyta; class Magnoliopsida; order Solanales; family Solanaceae; genus Solanum; species Solanum chiquidenum. Next base: position 4,084 of record JAJOOS010010626.1, read on the forward strand.
AATGTTGAGAGCAAGGATAAAGTTCGCAAGAGAAAGAGAGCTAAGGTTAGGGTTCATAATATATTCTTATTTTCCCTTGCACAACTTAAAATTTAACTTGTTGCTTCTCTCATTCTATTAGCTTGTGTGCAAATTATGATCCTTAAGCTCTGAACCAAAGGTTTTTTCTTTCTCTACGTTAGATGGCTGGACATATATTCGAAATAAGAGGTTATATTTTTTGTGTAAGTGTGATATTATTTCTTATAAGTAAGTATACTTGTGCATTTAACGGTTGCTGCGTGCATAGCCCTCTCTTAACTTTGAGTTGAAAAAGATTGAGTGACGGAAATGAATGTATTATGTTGTAAGTGAATTGTTTTGCCTGTTGTTCCTCTAAATTGATCAAGTCGGACCATATTTACTTATATAATATATGTTTCATGGATGTTATTGCCATAATGCATGTTTAGCTGGACACGTCCCTGAATGACTCTATGGTTTATGCCTTCCCTTCTACAGGGTCCAAATCCACTTTCAGTACTCAAGAAGAAAAAGAAGCCCGTGGTTACAAATGATAAGAAGTTAAATAATGATGAGGGAAGTGTGAAAAGGAAGAGGATAAGGAGGAGAAGGAAGAGGTCACAGAAAGATGTTGTTGAAGGCATCCACCAGTAAAAGGACAATAGGGAAAAAGGGTTGCTTTTCTTGATTCTCTATGGTACTTGTGAAGTTTTTTTGGACTTTTTGTTGGTGAAAACTGAAAAACCATAGATTAGATGGTTGGTTGACTTGCTTTGTAGGTTCTGTCTTTACTAGTAGCAGCACAGATTACAAGCAACCAAAAGAGACTGAAAAATTACAACATTGAAGAATGTTAATGGGATTGTTAATCAAATTGAAAGATTGTTAATGGCTTCACTTAGTTACAACATTTTCTGTTGGATTTTTGTCTGTCTATGTTGCTAGATTCTCGCTAATTAAGCAAGGCATATTTAGGAAATGCTTGAATGGCTTTAATTAATTTAGTTTAAGGCCTTCAAAGCAAATGCTAATCATGAAAAACAATACTATATCATTAATATAAATTAACACATTATAATAAGTTAGTTAATGGAGTACTTGTAGTTATTTGTACGAAAATAACATCACACATAATGAGATCTGAAGAATAGAGTGTATATCAATCGTAAGGTAAAAATATTATATCCGATAGATTCCTAACTCAAGGAAAAAATAGTTCAAGACAATGTGAAAAAATAAATATAGACTTTGAAGGAGTTATAACAAAATATTATAAAAAGTATGACAGAATTTTGTACAATACAACAAAATAGTACGATAAATTAAATACAATACAGGAAACAACAATTAAAAACCAGATTAATGATCCTATGACTGCTAATAAGCGGTATGATGCTCTATTATACCTACTAATTTTCTATCTTAATTTGTGTCTTCCGTAACCTTTTATCTATTGAAGATGAGTTATTATTGAAAATTATTTGTTTTGCACCAAAAACAAATTTTAGTAGAGTTATTATTGAAAATTATTTGTTTTGCGCCAAAAACAAATTTTAGTACAAATACTCATTGAAGAATTTGTTTTGTACCAAAAATATTATGCTACGTATATTTTAAAATATTTTTTAAATACGCATATCATGCATAGACTACATTAATATAAACATTTCACCATTCGGCTCATATAATAGTTATGGGTAGCCTATAATGCATATTTAAAAACTCATGTGTTAATTACTATCAAATAAATTGTTATGTAAATGTAATTGCTATGCAATGAATAATAATACAAGATATATTAAGAGGAACTTTCGCATATATAGTCACTTAAAAAAAGCCTAATTATGCTCCCTAGCTATAGTTTGCTAATTACGATTCGTAGCTACATGTTATAGGGAGGAGAGTGGTGAGCATGGACTGGGAGAGGGAGGAGAGAGGCGAGCGAGAGAGGGCAGAGAGTGGGAGAAAGGTGAATTATATATGTATATCAGTTAGATAATTGTATATTATACATATGTATTTGTATATTATGGCGAGAGAGATTGGAAGAGGGAGGAGAGAGGCGAGCGAGATTGGGAGAGGAAGGAGAGAGGCGAGCGAGAGATCGTGTTAAGTGTGCTCGAGTTCAGTTTAAAAACTCTTAGTACGTAGAAATCAATTCCGCCTGTGTTAGTAGGCAAGTTTAAAAGTCAGAGATAGTAAGAGTAACTCCTTTTCATTCTCAGTCCAACCGTCATTTGAGGACGAATGATCCCAAGGGGAGATATTGTAACACCCTGAAAATTTCTAAATTAAGATTTGAATTATACAAATTACATTATACAAAAAGATTGAATGTATATAATGACAAAACTAAAAAACCACAGGAAATCATCGTCATATACAAATACAAATCAAACAAAGAATTGTTAATTGTGAATTATACAAATGTGGCGAATTATATATATACAAACGTGGCTAATTATACAAACTAGAAGTCAGCCCACGTAATTAATGATTAATGTTAGTTGCGAGTGGTAATTATAGCAAATTATAGCTATGATGAGTAATTAAGTAGTATAAGTTTGCTTTACCGCGTAATTGTTCCTCCTTTATATGACTTTTGACAAGCTATAATGTATGACAATGTATACTTCCCACGAATTTTGATTATTTTTTAAGTAAATAAAACAATGCTATATTTATTGTAAACTAGTAATATTTTACTGTATATATTTAAAACTAGCCCTATTAAATTTATAGGGCTTAATTACCGTTTAATTCACTATCGATGATTTATGCAAACATCTTTTTGTGGCCATTACACACAAAACAATAGATCTCCTTCTAACATTTGCATGCAATTATTTACAAAATGTTAGATCGTGATCTTACATACACTCCTAAGTTTTCAATTTGTTGAAAATGAATTTCATACATCTAAAAGTATATATCATAAAATGAGGATCATTTACTAAAATATTTATTCTAGGAACAATATGACGAAAATTTGACATTTACTAATACAGTATATGATTCAATAAATAATAGTAACATTGTTAGAAAATGCAACTTTAATTACCCTCATTATGATCAAATAGCTATACAAATTTTTGTATGGATTCTTGAACACGCAAAGTATTCGAACAAGTTCACACTAATTATTTAAATAAAAATATGTGGATTTAAATAAAGATCCAACTTTATTTGAAATGAATAATTATGGAACGTCGAAATATTTATTGTTTGGCGTTCTTGAGAAATCAAAATTGGAAGCTTAAGATTCAAACGGGAACAATCGATAGTCGAGGTGTGTGTTTTGATAAATAGCACATGTATAGTTTAGGTATGAAACTCGAAAAATTTGACTCTTTGAATTTGTTTTTGGCCCTTAACAACAAACTGTTAAATGTATGCGTCCGCCAGTGATCATTGGATCAGGTCCCCTACAGAATAATAGTTCAAAAAATAAATAACTCAAAGTAAATCAAACACAAAGAATTTATGTAGAAACCTCCTTACTCAAGTGAGATGAAAATCACGATCTGTACTCACAAGATTTCAACCCAAACTCCATTTCAGTCAAAACAGAGCAAACTTTCAGATTACAAATTCTTGTAACCTAGGAATTAAACTCTTAATCCCTTCCAGGGGCGGAGCTACTGTAGCGGAAGGGGGTTCGGCCGAATCCACTGATTTTTCCGTAGATCCTATATTTGTATTAAAATATGAAGTACAATGTATATATATTTCCTGTGAACCTATAAACACATTGAACCGTTTGGCCTAGTGGTTGTTGTGCACCCAACGAGATTGTTCACCCCCCCCCCCCACAGAATGTGGGTTCGAATCTCGGTAATTTTTTTGGATTAATTTCTAAATGCGTGTTTATATATAAAAATAATAATAGAATATCGGTAAGGAAATAGTATTTGTGTCGTAATTAATTTTTTAAAAAAATAAAAAATTGGTAAGAATTAATTAAAAACGTTGGTGGGTTTATATAAAAAATATTTAAAAAACAAAAAGTATTTGTATCGTACTATGAAACTATAATATCTGACTATTGATTTCTACTCACATTCAAAAAGTTTAACTCAATTTTTTTCTCCAAAAGTTAGGGTTCTAACTTTTATTGTTGATCTAATTGCTCCTTTCCAACATCTGGTCTCCGGTGTGTACTCTTGTCTCTCCCTTTTTATTATTTTCCTTATTTGTTTCCTTATTCGTTTTTAGTGAATTAAACACTTGTATTTGTTCGTTAATTTGATGATTGTTACTTTGGGTTAAGATCGTTGTTTCTTTTTAAAAATTTAGAACCCACTAACATGAAATCCTGGCTCCGCCTATGATCCCTTCCCCCTTACTATAGCAATGCTACTACAAAGGAAACTAAACAATAACTCTATTGCCCACTAAATCAACTAACTATAGTTGATCTAGACTTCAAGAACCCAACAAGCTAAGGCTAACTCTAGCCATCGATTACAAATCTCAAAGATAGAAACATAAACAAGAAGAGACTCTACTGCACCCACACATCAACTAACTCTAGTTGACACTCCTAGGCAACTCTACACAAGAGAACATCAAAACAATGATGTAAATAGACTTAACTAAAACATAGATGATTCGACTAACTAACTCTAGTTAATACGACTCAAACTGAAGACTTAGACAAGCACCAAATCCACTATCCTTTATAACTTAGGAGTAGATTTCCAATATAAGAACATAAGACAAAGCTCAAAATACAACAAAAGACGCTTCAACACTCTATCAGGTCCCTTGTTGAGTATGAACAATGTTCTTCCTTAAGGATGACTTTTTCTTTTAGAGCTTATGAATTTTCAGAATTCAAAACTTTATTTGCCAAAACTTGGGTGTGTCTTTGGAGAAGAGACTAGTATAAAATGGACATTGAGTATGAACAATGTTCTTCCTCGAGGATGACTTTTTCTTTTAGAGCTTATGAATTTTCAAAATTCAAAACTTTATTTGCCAAAATTTGGGTATGTCTTTGGAGAAGAGACTAGTATAAAATGGACAAACCCTTGGGGCAAAGCCATTGGTTGAGAGCATGCTGTTATGAAAAGCCATGCACCAATCACAACAACTTTGGCAGTTTTGGTAGCTTTTTAGACATATGTCTTTTGTTTTTTTCACGTACGCAGTCTTTCCTCGATCAGGTCCGTTAACTTGTTAGATCCGTAAGTTTGTTAAATCATCAAAACTTTAAATCAGCTCCAAAATAACATAAACAAATAGTGTGGAAATATTGTTGTAAAATATCGTTAGTGAATTTGAGTGTTCTAAAAAATGTTTTTGGGGCGAGTCTCGGGGTGGGGCGTATAAATTATAAAAAAACACCCCGGGACGCAAATTGAAGACGTAGATCCAATGGACGCAAGTCCTACAATTTGGAGCGTAAGCTTTGAGCATAAACACATAAGCTCGGGGCGTAAAAACATACGCCGTGGGCGTAAAAACATACGCCGTGGGCGTAAATTTTTTTTTAACCTTTTTCGCTTTATATCACATTTTTTATTATTGGTATATTGATATTTCTCAAATAGTAATTATAATACTTTTTTCTTCATTGTTGTCTATTAATATCCATCTCAAATAAAAATGATAATACTTTTTGTATATATATTATAGCTTATTTATTAAATTTATTTGTAAAGTCATTAAAAGTTTTACAATTGCTTATTTTCTTAAGTAATAAAATTATAAAATTGAATATATATGAGATTACGCCCCATAGATCCATGAGACTTACGCCCTGTATTTCGGGGCTTACCCCTCGCCACGTACTGCCTAAAACGTCTCGCCTCACGCCCCACCATTTAAAACGCCGGTGAATTTTATGGCCTATTTATGGATGTTCCCAATTCACCAATTTTTTTATACCTTTCTCTAAGTCTTTTATTTCTCTCATCAAACTACTCATGCAAAATCCTATTGAGCACAAACAGAGATTCATCTTTCTAATTACTTCTTCTCTGCTTTCAATGGATGTCATGCTATCAATAACCTCCTTTGAGTTCTCAAGAAAATCACTTGAAGCTTTCCATTCCTTTATTGCTCGTTGTATACTCGCGTTGTGACTTTCCCTCCTCGAGGTCATAAACAATTTTATGATCTTCTGGTTGATCTTGGAAAGCTCTTGACATTCCGATAGAAATAGTTGTCTCGATACATTTCATTGAAGAGCTTATCACTTCATTGAGAATCTGTCTGCCTTTGTCCAAGTGTTCCTGGATCTTGTTTCTATCAGCATCACAACTATCTAATGCTTGTGTGAGGGATTCTATACTGTAGGCCATGAATTACAGTAAGTGCACGACGTTTGATAGAGATCGTTGAAGCTTTTGGTAGCATGCAACAGGAAAAGGTGTAAACCAGAAACCAGGTTCCAACTCTTCATCTACTATGAACTTTTGTAACTTCTCTACTTGAGAATTAAATTGTCTTTGCTTCTTCATATAGCCATTGATCTGCCCTGAGTCCAAGTCAATTTGTTTAGTACAACTTTTAAGTGTTCCAAAGCACAGAAAAAGATGATTTTTTGCGATTGTTGCTGATCGTGTAGGTTGCATAACAAGCTCTATGATGATGAAACATGATAATCCAATTAAGGCCTCGGTGTGTCTAGCAATAGCAAATTCACTCGGGGGACCATAACGTTTTCTGCCTAGAATCAGTAATGCTCCGATAATAGCAGCATCTCCTCCTGCTTTAGAGTACATTTTACTGTGCTTTAAAATTGAGGCGAAAATTATCCAAGGGATCAGCGCTATGAACCTTATTCTCGCGTAATTTTGAAAAACAGTGCAGCCTAGTACCCCATAGACTGATCCTAGAGCTGTTCCTTGTGCTCGAGCATTTGCAACCGTAAAAATTGCTATTTTTCCTGTTTCAAAGCTGATGGCTGTTGTAAGCCCTGACCAATATCCATTCTGTTTGTTAAATTGCAGACCAAGTAGTACAGCCAGACATAACTAAATTGAGCACTTGCATGCGAATACTAGACTTTCGCGGTCTATTATATTAGTCCAATTGATGCAGACTCGTTTTGAGCTAGCTTTGTCACTTCCTTTTGAATCTTTGGATCCTTGTGGATCATTTATGCACATTTTTATACAAGAGAAGAAGAAAAGTGCTGGTTGATCTAGGCTTATCAGGGAAATTGACTCAGGGGACAAACTGGTAAACTCATTCTCGAATACCCCTTCTGTTTCTGTAGCTATCATTGAATGTGTTCGCAAAAGACAACGAGCTTGCTCCAGTTTTAGACAGAGTAGCTGTAGCACGCGATGTGAGACGCGTATGAGCTTTTCATCGATAATTGTAGTTTGGAAACAAGGACAAGAAGTTAAAGCAATTTCCATTCCTTTCATTGGACTTTCTATGTCATGCAAACCATTTCCAGGATCAGTGAAACAGGGAACTATGAATCTTAGCCAAGGTTTCTCCCATCGTAAGCTTCCCTGCTCATGTACAAATGGATATTTAGGTAACTGATCGACGAAAGGAATAAAAATACTTACCTACATATACCAATTTATAGAATTCGCCCCTCAAAAAGTTACATTGTATCTCTTCAAGATATACAACTCACATGTTGGTATACCTTAATAGTATACAACAATAAGAATATATCAATCACACTGTTGGTATACAACATGTAAATTGCATACGCCATTAGGTGTATATTCATACCTACTGGCTACTAATCCACTCTGGATATTCTCTAAATTGACCTACAACTCTGTACCAGGTTAAATCGATCAATTTTTTTCTGGTCGCGTATAGGCATAGACCACGAAAATGTCCCATGCAAGAATTTTTACCTTATAAGGTTAAATTGACCTGGAAAGCGGAGTAATAATAGTATGCTTTTGACCGTTTAACTAATTGCACTGATAGTGTAAAAATTCTTTATGATGTGACATAATTAATTATACCTCTAAGACTAAGAGTTTGATACTTTGAAGAAGCTTGGATCCTGTTTGGGAAATTGGTTTGGCTTGTGATAGGATCTCCATAGCTATTTGTTCATTTGGAGAATGGAGGGCTTTGATGTAAAGATTCAATCTCTCTGAAGCATTTTCAGCATACATACCATATAGTTTCTCACCTGTTAGCAATTGTATCAATTGTTAGTGTTTAGAAGTTAAACGTCATAAGCTGACAATCAACGAAAAACTTGTGAATTATAGAATCCTCATAATGCCTTTTTTTGTTTTTGTTTTTGTGGTGTAGACGTAGAAATTTTGTGAGACTCTACAGGTCGAGTCTCTATTAGAGTTTTTGAAGACTACTCTACGGTTAATTATCCCAGCTCACGCTTATATAAAGGATAACATATTTCTTTGAAGAGGCATATCAAAATCCCATAAACTCTTGAGATATTTATAAATACCAAGACATCAAATATTTATCTTGACGTTCTTATAAATCAAAAACATCACAAGGCGGTGGTTCCAATCATTGTACATTCGAGAAGTATACACTACTAACAGTGTTCGAATCATCAAAGGAGGAATAATTCACAAATATTTATCAAAGAAAAATCTCTATTTCATTATATTTTATTTGTAATTACTGTTTCTTTTCCATCACTTTAAAATTTGTTGCAAATATGTTATTATTAGTGTTTAGAAATTAATCTCTTAATTATTTTTTCACGATACAGGTCGTTTGATTGTCGAATTGTAAACTGCACTAAATAGATTCGAAAATTCAGACAATTCATAGCATGTTTGTAGTCAGAGACTAGAAGTACATGCTAAGAATAAAATTTTGACAAATGTAGTAAATTCTGAACCCATAATTTTGAAGATTGAAATATTTATGAGATTAAAATCTTGAATTCGCTTCCGTATATACAAGAGTTACAAAATCATCGCATTCCTTAATGTTACTATATGAAAACTTAATATTGAATTAATACTCACAATTGAACAATGGGCAAAAGGGAAAGGTGAACGTGAAGAATTTAAGTGGCACTCACGATTATATAAGGACTTGATCCCTTTCATCTGCATGAGAAAAACAGATTGGATTTTTCTTTATATAGTTTTGAAAGTTCGGTTTTCGTTGATATCACATGCGTCAATAATTTTGTTGGACTAATGGTATTTTGTTTTTTTGAACTATGCTTCGTAATGGTTTTTATGATCATGGTGATGGATATACAGGGGCAGAGCTATGGTGTCAATTGACATCCCTTGGTCAGAAAACTGTAAGTTAAATTTTGATTTCTTATCTATAAATATTACTAATGTGATACCTCTTGAAACAAGGTGAAGAATTAATTAGAACTTGTATCAGTTACGGAGTTGCAAAAGCTCTTGATTGTTGACGGGTCAGATGTTTGAATTTTGCCTAAGGTCCTTTATGGTGTATGGTGACTTTTGTTTATACTATGAATTTGTATTAAGAAATCAACAAAATATTTATAAATAGTTCATTGTGTTATTTTATATTAACTTGAGATTCTTATAGAAAATCATAAATTTCAAATTAAAAATCTAAAATATTTACAAATAGTTCAATATGTTATTTTATATTAACTTGATATTAGGAAACCATAAACTTAATTCAAATTTATAATTCAAATCTCTTGTGATTTAAACCTGAAATTTTATATTTTTCAACTCATTTTATTGACCTGGTGTATATTTACGGGAGGAGATAGGTCGAAGTCAATAATAGGAAGAGTTAAAAGAGATTGGTAACCTAAAAAATAAGGCGAGTACCTTTCTATTCTATATATAATATATAAAATATTTATACTAATGTTATCTTGTCACTGAATATAAGTTAATTAAATCCATACCTCTACTTTTGAACCTTTCCATAACATTTTGTTTTATCTATGTGATAACGACTTCATAAATTGCACTATTTGATTACATTGCATATTCAAGAATAAAATTATTTTTATTTAACTATATAATAGAGTTGAAATTTTTTGACCTTTTTTTTTTGCGTATTTACTTTTACATATTTTGGTAAAAGTTTGGTTTCGGGCACTAATATTGTCAGTGAAGTCTGAGAAGGATAACATATACGTAAATCTTACCCCTATTTTAGCGGGATATATAAATTGTTTCCGATAGACTTTCGACTGAAGGAGAAAAGGTGCATTATTTGATTGATTCATGTAATTTCATCTTAAGATATCACGATTACCTCAAAATAAGCTAGCCAGGGGAAGAACAGCAACAAAGCAAGAACAGAAGCCACAGCTCCAAGAGCAGTACTAGATATAAACTCGTAGAGGGTGCATCACTATATTCACACGAATTCCATGAACAACAGCATCCACATACACAATAACCAGCTGCCCGAAAGCAATCCGCTTAGACATCAAATCCGTATTCCCCGGCAACGCCACCAAAAAAGCACTCCCCGCCACCATCACAGCAGCTACTAGGGGCGAGAAGTTGATATCATCAGTGGCGAAGCCATGAATCCATAACCCAACCATAGAAAGGGGCATGACTTGGAGCGTGGCACAACACGCGCTCCAACAG
>JAJOOS010010627.1:0-14389 GCA_029582725.1 Solanum chiquidenum
CCCCCCCCCAAAAGGTCATCAAGTGTCACATTTCTTATATACATATAATATATATAACATGAAATGTCAATAAAAGTTTGGCAGTAGTTGTTAAGATTATGAGAAAGTCACTAGATTAATGGCATTAATGAATGATTAATCTTTATCATTAGTATATGGTATCTGTGTCCCTTTGCAATATAAATATTTCTTATGTCTCAAAATAGTTGTCTTATTTTTCATTTACATGTCCTATAAGAAAATATTATAAATTAAGAGGAGTATATGACTCTTTTTTTTACCCTTATTATGTCTTAAGATATAATCGATCTTCACTGAATTTTACTCTATTTATGTGTCATAATTATGGCATATAATCTTCAAGAATAATTCCTAGTAAGAATAAAATGAAAAAAAAAAATAAGTTTGATTTTTTTTTTTTAAAAAGCAAATTTATACCACTAGACAGTGGTCTAGTGGCTTTTGATTAATAATAATCATAAAAAATTCTCAATAGGAATAAGTACAAGCAAGGAGGCTAGACCTTACCTTACCAATCCTAATGAGGTACCCAACCTCTACTAATTAACAACCATGAAGAAAATACGAGCTATAGAGAACTAAATATTCTATGATCATCACAAAGTTTATAATACACTCTATGATGATATTACAAGTGAGGATTCTTAAGTAATGAAAAATCATAAAGGCCAAGGAGAAAGTTGAGTTATCAACCTCAAACTTCCTTTTACAAATGTATGAACTAAACAAGATAGATTGGCCTTCTAAAGGAACCTGGAATATGTTTCTCTTGTCTTCTTCTTCAACTCTGTCCAATAATAGTTGATAGTGCATCACTTTTTGGCTTTGTTGAATCTTGTTGAAGTTGTTGATACTGTCATATGATTTTGCCTTGCGAGTCGCATCGATAGTTGCCTTGAAACAAATTCCTCAATCACTTTACCATCCCAACTATGCTTTCTTTCATGCTTCGTTTTGTTGTTGCCTAGGAGAAATATCTGCATACCTAGCTGCAATTGCAAAACAATAATCCAGTATTTCCTCTTCCTCATCCTCCTCAAAGATGTCCACATCATCTAGGTTAGCAAACTTATTTGGGGACAAAGTACTACTACCACCAACTTGAAGTTGTTTGTTAATGTTAATTGGTACAAGTGAAGCCAATTTTTCAATATTAGAACTCACCAAACGATCACTTAAGATTGCAACAACATTTGTTGACAAATATGTTTGATTTGATCTCTAAAATGACAAATATTTAAAGGAAAATATTTTTTTAATAAGGACGATAAGTGTTAATAACAATTAACAACTAGTGAAACTTCAATTATATTTCACGTCCCATAACATGCTAGTGTTGTATTATAAAATCGTATGTTGTACATGTTACACTTTTCTCATTTTTGTTTTGTTTTACCAAATGTAGATTTTTCTATGTTTTTTTTTGAAGGACAAAACATTTACTAGAATTATTTTTTCTTTTACCAAAAGATGAAAATAAATCTTACATATTAGACTACAATTAGTGAATAATTTATTTTAATTTTTTCATAAGTTGTTTTTTAAAGAAAATTCAATTTTGTGCCTAGTGAAAAATAAATTTATGTAAAATGAAAAATGGATAGAGTATCTTGCTCATAGAGTTGTGGTGATTTATGTAGAATATTGGAAAATAATAATAGGTCTTAATTAGGGATGCGTATTCGATATTTTGGATATGATTTTGTATTATTCGATTTCAATTATTAATTTTTTTTCCGATCATCTAATTCGAATAAAATAAATTTGGTTTGATTTTTCTTGATTGAGTTTTTTGTTTTTCCAATTATGAAATATAGGAAAATCTGAATTTGATATAATCGAAGATATTTGAAATTTTGAATGACCAAAAAGAATAATATTATTAAAAAAAGTGAGATGGGGTACTATTAAAATCAAATCACTTAGGTGGATTTCTTTGTTGCAAAAATTTCTCAAAATACGAGAATTTTTTTAGAATTGTACTTTTGATATATATATATATATATATATATATAATTCAATGATTACAATAGAAAGTTACTAGATAGTCGAATATTGTCTAATTTTTTGTTAGTATTTATTATTTTCTTTGCTTCAATTCTCATATTATTTGTTATTACTATTTTTTTTTAGTTGTTTTCAACATCGCTTCTTCACTATCATATTTATTTTACATATTTGACTTTTAATATGCTTTACTCGAATTAAGAATCTGTCGAATACAATTTTTCTACTTTTGTAAAATAGAAAATAAAGTTATTTACACTTATGAAATTACACTAAGTATAATATTGTCGTTTAACACCTAATAGTTTATTAACTTGTGAAAATTTACAGTTCAGAAGGATTAAAAATACACATTCAATTAATTAAAGATTATATATATTTAATTAAAATTACAAGGATCAAATAAGAATGTTTTACTATTTGAAGGACTAAAAGTGCTAATTTTCCATTTAGAAAAGCAGATTGGCCCCTACACAAAAATAAATCCTGCTGACACGTTGCATTCGCTACCGACAATTTAGGCTCTCTTCTCATTGGCTAATCGATTGAACTAATCAACACGCGGGGTCCACTTATTCGTGAATTATTAGTTTCATTCTCAAACTATCGACAGTCTTAAAAACACAGTTTTACTTGATTAACTGAACTTAAAAACACTCTCGATCTTGCAACATTAGTAAAATACAACCCTAAATTCTCGACAAGTTACACTCCTCTCGGCTTTTTACTAAAGAGTTTCATGTTCCTACAAGAGTTTGAGACCACTTGTTATGTTATTAGGCAGATCAAAGGTGCATCTAAGTTTAATTAATCAAATAAAGTAGTATTTTTTCAATCTATCAACAAGTTTGGGGACGAAATTAATAAATATCTTTCAATAGTCTGGGATGAAACTATATACGGAGTACTAATAATTTTGAAAAAGATAAATTAAAAGAAAAGGGAAAAAAACAAAAACAAATGTGGGACCCAATAGAGTAGAGTGTAGAATCTAGAGATAAGTGGGCCCGCACTGATGATAATGCTTTTGCAAGTTGACAACAGCACAGTGCCCACGTACTTATTTGTGGGTCCGTCTTTTAAGTTTTAATAAAAAAAGTTAATAAAATAAAATTATTATTTGGTAAAAAATTATGAAATATTATGTTCACTAGTGATGTTTTGTAGTGATTAGGGATGTTTACAATTTAGATAAAGAATCAATTTAGTTAGTGCATGATGTTGGTCTTGGTGACTGAAAAATGTGTGATAGTTGACGGTAATAATATTGATGATCGTTGATAGTGATGCTAATTGTGATGATAGAGGTGGTTGGTAATCATCTTGCTAAAATAATAACATCGAAAGATTATGATAAGATGAATAGAGTTATTCATGCGCTCTTGATAAATATATCTTGAGTTCGAGCCTTAAAATTGATAAGAAGTAAAAACATATAATAGTAATAATAGCATTACTTACCACTCTTCATTCCTGAGAAAAACCATTATTTAGAAGTTTCAATTTTTGCAAGTGAAACTTCGTAACAATATTCTAACGCTTCACCTATATATAGAAGTTGAAACTTCAAAATAATGGTAATTTTTTAATTATAAGAGTTAGAAAAGAAGAAGCCATTTGTGATTTTGTCCACAAAATTTTATGGAGTTTTTTTCTCTTTTTAGTGAGCTTTACGTGATGTGATTTGACTAATTAAAATTATATATAAAATGAATATCGAACACTAACTTTAAAAATAAAATAGTATCCACATACCCATGCTTTACAAGTGAGCAAATGTCTCAAATTTAGTTGAAAGGGAGCTACGAATTTTCAACATTTTCAAAGATGTGAGTCTTCTCAACTCCATAGATTACATAATTTGTTTTTTTTATTCAATGTTGAATACGTATATTAAAGCTTAATTAAATTTGAATTCGCATTTGGACAATAGTTATTTGTTGGTGTCCCGCACCATATACTTCATATCTACTCCGTAAGCCTTTTTTTTTTTTTTTTATAGTTTAAAATTACCTTATGGTAAGAGCTTTCTCAGTGATCAAAGGTAAAAATTAAACTCTTTCTCAACATTAATGGTAAACTTATATAAAATGTTTCACAAAAAGTAAAATTACTCCATTTAATTTGGATAATAAATTATTTGTATATAATTTAGACAAACATTATTAAAAGTGAAGGTATTAGAAAGGAGTGTGGGGTGGTAGAAATGAGAGAACTTTTGGTTTGATAGGCTCATGTTACGTCAATTCGAATTTGTTCGATCTGTTCATAGACCTTATAGTGTAATCACAAGCTCATCTTTTCTACTTTCACTAGAAAAATTATTTTTCTTAATTTTTTTTTTGTCTTAGAGAAATTTTTAAAACCTTTAACCATTTTTCAAAAAAAATAATATTTTTATTCCTACCAAACATACTATTATGACTTCATGAATTTGCTAGTTACATCCCGGTTGTTTGTTAACTGTAATCCTTGATATTTTTTATTCGAACTTAAAACTGATAATATGAACGAGCTCAAACGCAAATAACAAACCAAAAGATTATGTAGATTTTAAAGAAATTTCATAGTGTTAAGAGCTAATTACATCATATCCCTATTTTTTTTCAAATTACAAAAAATTCTTAAATTTGGTGAAATTCGAATACATCTCAAAACATCCTGATACATCGCGTTCCAGTTTCTGATACATCTCTCAACATCCTGATACACCGCGTCTCGATTTTAGATTCCAATACATCGCATAAAGTAACGTCCCGATATATTACGTAAAGTGATATATCCGACTGATACGTCACGTAAAGTAAACAAATTTGTAATTTTTTAAATGGTATAAAATTTTAAAAAATATAATAAAATAATAAGTTGTGCTAGATAATTTTTCGAAAGATTATTTGCCCCACATCAAAAATCAATTGCGTGTCAAACCATAGGATGTTATCCAAGCTAATACATCCAAACCCTAGTAAACTTTTTGCATAATAGCCAAAAACTCAATAGTTAAGTGGACCCAAAAATTTGCCTATAAAGTCAAGAGATGAAAGAATATATATATAGATAGGTCCATCAAAGTTTTACCATTATTATTATTAATCACGTAAGTTGCTTCTGCACGTATCTTATCTCATTATGAAAGTGATGCATTTGGACCATAATTTACACTTAAAAAAGAAAGAGAATTCTAGCAATATGTCCATCCAAAAATCATAATTAGTTCATTATTCTCTGAGTTTCGAATTCTAATTAGATTTGTTATTTAGGATCCAACTACAATCTTATTATTTGTTATTCTTGTGTGAATTTACTTACGTAGGCTGCTGTTAGTCAAACGTGTAACTAGCCTGCTCATAATATATGATTAGTGATGATTTATATAACATATTTAAGATCGAGACATACTTTTTCTCTATTGTGTTTTTATTAATTATTATTTATTTTCATAAACTTTGTATCAAATCAAGTTACGTCACCTTAATTAAAACATGGAAGTTAAAAAAGGAAAAAGAATAGTGAAAAGACCCATGTTGACAAAAACTAGTGATAGAAATTCCAAAAGACAATATAAAAAGGAAGAAAAGAAAGTGAAAAGAGGTACGAGGTGAAAGTGAAAAGAAAGAAAGAAAAATTAAAGAAGAAAAAAATAATTAAAGTTCTTGTGTCCATTATGGCCATCTAAAATGAAAAATGTTATGCTTTTATGTTACATAAATAAATAAAAATTAGTTGTTAAATCATCCTTTTCAATCAAAATCCTTTTTTATTTTTATTTGGAAATAGTAATTAACAAACTAATAGTATATAAGTAAATTATGAAAAAGTTGTTCAATTAAAAATAATTGTGATGTTGATGTTGAATTTAATTAATTAAGAGATGGAACACTTGTTATCACGAAACTTTGAGTTAATTAAAGGATGGAACACTTGGCATCCAAATTTATCAGAGATGTAAAGCGGGTTTATGAAGTATCAAACATCGGATGAGAAAAAATAATATCATTCATTTTGAAGAATAAAGATAAATTTTAAATCTAAAATTTATAGATTCAATATTTGGGTTTTTAATATTGAACCAAATCTACTACTTATTACAATTTTATTAATTTTTCACACATATAAATTTATTCATGTAAAAATTGTTTGAGATGTTCATCTTTGTTATATATTATAAAATAATAATACATATCTATTTTGTCTTTGGGAAGTCTATTTGTCATAAAATCTTTAAGGAATTAACAATAATACATACAAACACACACATATACACATATTATGACATATATATGTAGCATCAACCCTTTTCCTTTCAATTGAGTTGATGCCTATTTAATTTGACTCTTGATTTTTGTTGGCAAAGAAGTTGCAATACCTTCTAGTGACACCCTACCCACCCACATTCTATGAAGGGGATGCCCAAAATTATTATTTTTGGATAATAGTGATGTTCAAATCAGTATGAATCGATATTGATTTTATTTTATATACTATTAGTTTATTATCTTATATGGAGATTAAATTACTCTTAAAAGAATAGATGCATGTTTAATAAATATACTACTTGTATAAAGAATTATTTATACTCAAATTATTATTATAAACAAAGTTTAGGATTTTGGGTACAATATTTGAAACAATTGAAAGTCTGATTATAATCAAGGTGTTTTTTTTGTTTCTCACTTGATATTCGAATTTCACATTAGAGTCCTGACTAAATTCATATTGCACACTACATGAGACTCATTCAGAGGTGATGCTCCCAACTAAATTTTCTCCATATTCAAAACTCAAACAGTTCAAAATATCTGATTAAAAATAAAACAGTCTCACCACAGCGCCACAAATTTTGTGTAAAAAAGAAGAGGCTGACACATACTTACAAAAAGCTGCTTCATGATAAAAGCAAAAAAAAAAAAGAGAGAAAGAAATAATAATTCAAATTATTCTTATCAATAAAATAATCAATTCTATGAAAGATGATTCTTGGATCTCAGAAAAGGAGTAACTAACTAACTAACTGTCCCTTTAATTTTATAGAGTAATTTCCCTATCAAGCACATGAGTTGTGAAGTATATTTTTGGTCCTTGATTTTATATGTACTTCAAGAATGTCACTTATTATATACTATTCATAGAGTATATAATAAATCCAATAATTTAACTTTCTTGGAGTTGGAGGATAGGGATGGAGGGACACTTTTTTTTTATGTTGAAGTTGTCATATGGTCCATGATCTAGGTACTTATCGGGCGAAAGAGTTTTCATTCGAACTTTTTTAATCAAAAAAGTATATTGTATATGTTTTTTTTTTTTTTATGTATTTACACATTAGATGAAGATAATGTTCTCTTAAGTGAAAATCTTGCTTTTTATCATTAGTTAGTACTTACAATTCTTTCTGTCTCATTTTATATGATATTTTTTAAAATTTAATTTACCCCCAAAATAAATGATATGTTTTTATATATTTAACTAATTCAACTTTAAACTTCTTTGAATCTCAATCGAATTGCCTCATTTATCTTTTCGGGAAGGAGTTCGATCTCAAACCCAGATTTGTTCCATCCCAAGAAAAAGAGAAAAGAAAAACAAATCAACCATAAGTAGAAATAAAGAAAAATCGAGGGACTTCTAGCAACTAATGTAATCAATTATGTATTATATATGGACCCAACAAAATTGGTGGAAAAAGACGTTTCCTCATTTTTCATATATCTATGGCCTACTTCCTTTAACTTAATGTTTTTTTCTCTTCATACAATTTTAAGTCGAGTATTTATTTTGAGATTCTGATTAATTTAAATTGATATTTTCAGAAAAACTTATCAAAAATGAAAGTCTAACTTATTGGGAATTTTCTTATTTGTATGATTCAAATTTGTAACTTCTAAATAAAAAATAAAAATCTTAATCATTCCATCATTACTCGTAATTATTTTCTTCTTGTTAGTGTTCACTATACACTCTTTCTATCTAAAGATATTTTTGAAAAAAAATATCTAAATTATGCCAGCATCAAATCATTTTATAATAGTGAAAGATTGAGTCTATTTATTTTTTCCATCACCCGTATGTACCTAACACCAAATAAAATTATTAAAAAAAATATCGAAAGAACAAGAACCCCCATCCCCACCCCCGCCGCCACCCCACCCCCTTACTATCGAGTTTAACTAATAGTTATTAGTATAAAATTATATTTATCTGTCGTAACAAGTAAAATGTATTATTTTTAAAATTGAAAGTTTACATTTTTATGAAGGGTTAAAACATGTAACATCATTTAGGTAACTTGATATAGTATAAAAAAATTATTAACATTATATATAAATTAAATTCAGGATTACTAAAAGAATTCAATCATCAGGTCGTCTTTATCTATGAAATGTTTTATTTGTAAAATTACAAACCTCACATTTAATTTTTTTTATCCATAAATATGTTTTTAAATAACCTGATAATGTAAAAAATATTTATACTGACGATTCTTACTGATTTTTTTTTACTGTGTTTTTGAGGGGTTGGGTGGGGGTGGGGGTAAGGGGGATATGTTGGGAGACTTGCACTAAATAAACATGTCTTCTTTATTCATATTCCTCTTTATGTGTATTGGAGTTTTAAGAAAATCTCTCACTTTCTCTTTCTCCCAATTATAATAAGAAAACTTTCTTTCGTCCTTGTTTTTATTTTTTTAAAAATATTCCAGTTTAGTATATGGTTGAAGATATTTGATATATGTCACTCATGTAAGCACAAATTTTCTCCATCTTTTCTTTCTTCTTTCTTAGTTAACACGCATATCAAAATCAAGATTTTCATATTTGAGTAATTAATTAATTATATATAACTCATCATGTATTATTTTAATTTTCTTTGTTAAAAATGTTTGCTATCTTTAGGGTATTGCATGGATTTATTATAATTTTTTTCTATTTCTAATTTCAGGTTCCATCATCAGCCAAGTGTTAGAAGTCACTTTCTTGAAAAAAATTAAAAAATTTGAACTCCAAAAAAAATTTAGTAATTTTCTTGATTGGTTGTGAAATTTATGGCTATGTACTATCAAGGAGGCTCAGAAATCCAAGCTGATGGTCTGCAGACACTTTATTTGATGAACCCTAATTATATAGGCTATACTGACACACATCATCATCAACACCAACAACAATCAACCAACATGTTTTTCTTGAATTCCGTGGCGGCGGGTAATTTTCCCCACGTGTCCCTCCCTTTGCAAGCACATGCGCAGGGGCACTTGGTTGGAGTTCCCCTGCCAGCTGGTTTTCAAGATCCTAACCGCCCTTCCATTCAGGAAATTCCGACCTCTCATCATGGCCTTTTATCGCGTTTGTGGACTTCTGGTGACCAAAATACACCTAGAAGTGGTGGAGGAGAAGGAAATGGAAGTCAATCACATATACCGTCTTCCACTGTGGTTTCTCCCAACTCAGGTAGTGGGGGAGGCACCACCACGGACTTTGCTTCCCAATTAGGGTTCCAAAGACCGGGGTTGGTGTCACCAACACAGGCGCACCATCAAGGTCTTTCTCTAAGCCTTTCTCCACAACAACAAATGAATTTCAGGTCCAGTCTTCCACTAGACCACCGCGACATTTCAACAACAAATCATCAAGTTGGAATACTATCATCATCACCATTACCATCACCAGGAATAAATACCAGTAATATCAATCATACTCGAGGATTAGGGGCATCATCGTCTTTCTCGATTTCTAATGGGATGATATTGGGTTCTAAGTACCTAAAAGTTGCACAAGATCTTCTTGATGAAGTTGTTAATGTTGGAAAAAACATCAAATTATCAGATGGCTTAGAGAGTGGTGCAAAGGAGAAACACAAATTGGACAATGAATTAATATCTTTGGCTAGTGATGATGTTGAAAGTAGCAGCCAAAAAAATAGTGTTGTTGAACTTACAACAGCTCAAAGACAAGAACTTCAAATGAAGAAAGCCAAGCTTCTTAGCATGCTTGATGAGGTATATATACTTCTAATTATTCATATATTAATTCATTAATCATATATATTCTTCAATTTTTCTTCTCTTCTTTCTTTTATCTCGTATCAAAGATCAATATCAAGTTTTTTGATTTGGAGATTGATCATTTAGGCAAATTTCACTACTATATATATAAAACACACAATTCTAACAGACGTTTGGTCAGTAAGAAATTCTCAATTTTCAACCAAACATCTATTAGAATTTCACATTTTTTAGTAGTGAAATTAATTAAATAATTCAAAAATTGTTCAATCGAATTTACAACAAAACGTCTATTGAAATTTTACTTTCTTTTCAATAGTGAAATGAATTAAATGGGATTGACTACCCAATTAATAGTTATTATCTTATCTTCTTCTTGATTTCAATCCTTTTTCAATAAAAAGAGTAATTTTAATTATGAGATAATAAACTACTGATTAATTATGACAATCTGAAAAATCAACTCCTATTAAATGATCCAAAAAGTGTACAAATTTGTATATCTTAATGTTAATTTCATTGTTTTATTTATTTATTTAGTTGCTTTTTTTTCCTTCTTGGGGAGGGGGAGGGGGAGGAGTCAAGTTGCTATTGATTCATATACTAGCAATAATTATTGATTTATTTCAAAGGTACAATTTTGTTCATCATGAAACTATTAGCTAGACAATATATGTGGTTCTAAATTTTTTTCTATTGGGGTCCAACTAAAGTTAAAGATAATACACCTAATATGTCTTGTTGAGTTGACAAAAAATCAAAGGCACGTGGTCTTATTCAATCACTTAATTAGAACCTTTCAAATTTGGAAATATTCTTACCTTTGGAATTATTTATATTTTTGGTATTTTTATTGATATTTGATATTTATTTTGAAGCTTAACTAATATGAATATGCGTCAGAAAGTTATCTCACGTCTTTAGGTGGTTAAACTGCTTCTTAATAAAAGTGACTTGATGATCATTTGGACACAATTGATCAATTGGGAAATAATGAAATATTATTTTGTGAATCAAATTTTATTTTATAATTTCATCAGTTATTTCGACTTGAACTTGAAATAAAGAATGTAAAGTTTGATAAATTGCTTTAAAGAGTATTTTTTTTCCCACTCTAAGAACTTCAAACAATTTCAACTTCAACTTCATATAACCATATTTTTTTTCATCTTCAATCAGATATCGTTGAGACATGATCAATACCAATCCACTTATTTTTATTTTATTGTTTGTATTTTTTTTAGGTGGATCAAAGGTATAGACTATACCATCACCAAATGCAAATGATTGCAACATCATTTGAGCAAACAACAGGAATTGGATCATCAAAATCATACACACAACTTGCTTTGCACACAATTTCAAAGCAATTTAGATGTTTAAAAGATGCAATTTCTGGGCAAATAAAGGACACAAGCAAAGCTTTAGGGGAAGAAGAGAACATTGGAGGCAAAATTGAGGGATCAAAGTTGAAATTTGTGGATCATCATTTACGCCAACAACGTGCACTACAACAATTAGGGATGATGCAAACCAATGCATGGAGGCCACAAAGAGGTTTGCCCCAAAGAGCGGTTTCGGTTCTCCGCGCTTGGCTTTTCGAGCATTTTCTTCATCCGTAAGTATTTGTTAAAGACGTAATTAAGTAAATTAATATACGTGTCTTTTAAATAGTTTACGATTTTAAACAAAGCAATCACACCATGCATGTTTCGCCGTTAGTACTCGTCATCAGAAAAACTAACCAATTGTTAATAGAGTATATGAGAAATAATCAGGCTCACGATCTAGCATTTGAAGTGAAAAATACAAGACTAATCAAGTAAATAAGAATATATATATATATTTTAAATATAACAGTTTAAATTTTTGAATGAGACCTTATTATTACAAATAAACTTTGATCTCTATTTGAGAAAAAAAAAAAAATTTTATACACCATCTAGAAACCTCTATAAAGAAATTAAATTACTCATACCATTTTTTAAAAAAAATTCAATAAATAAATTATATTTTTCTTGTCTTGCAGGTATCCCAAAGATTCAGATAAAATCATGCTTGCTAAGCAAACAGGGCTAACAAGGAGCCAGGTTCTTGAAAAATTCATCATTTTCAATTCATGTGACACATTTTTTTAAAATATATCTAAAAAAAAAGACGTTTTATTTCTAATTTAAAAACAATAAAACTTTAAAATTCTCAACAATCATAATACCTCTCTATATAACTGTAACAACATCTTATTATAACAACCAATTTTTTGAATATGTCATAAAAAGACATTATATTTTCAATTTAGGAACAATATAACTTTAAAATTCTTAACAGTCATAGTACCTCTGTATATAACAGTAACAACATCTTGTTATAACAAACTAAGTTTTTTTTTAAACCAACTTTTACTACAACAAAAAATAACTTTTAACGACAATAAAATATGCATATTAATAAAGAATACTAAAGCCTTTACCGGCATTAGTTAATTTTCATTGGATCCATTATCGCTATAGGCTTTAGATACATTTACAAAAAGTATTAATTACCACTAAAAACACATATTTAGCAACAATTATGCTATTACCATTAATTAATTAATATTAGAGATAATTTTTAATGTAGTGTTTCATGTTATGTTAAAGTCATGTAGTATATGTTCTCTACAAACAATATTTCACTATAGCAGTAAAAAAATATCTAGAATAAACAATGATGTTATAGAAAAATTTAACAACAAGTCACACAAATATGTACTTAAGAGTACTTGTTTCAGACTACAAGTTTTAAAAGTCGATCATCTGTTCTTTCTTAAAATACTTCTGAAAATGCAGGTATCAAATTGGTTTATAAATGCTAGAGTTAGACTATGGAAGCCAATGGTAGAAGAAATGTACACGGAAGAAGTGAAGAAAAACAATCAAGAACAAAATATTGAGCCTAATAACAATGAAATTGTTGGCTTAAAATCAAGTGTTCCACAAGAGAAATTACCAATTAGTAGCAATATTATTCTTAACGCTTCTCCAAATGATATTTCTACTTCCACCATTTCAACATCTCCGACGGGTGGTGGCGGTTCGATTCCGGCTCAGACGGTTGCAGGTTAGTTGGAATATATAAGAAAGTCACTTTAAAAGTTGTTGTTGTTTGACCTATAATAGGTTCTGAGTCGTGGAAAGCGTCACTAATTTGCATAAAGGTAGGTTGTCCCCTTGGGGTATGGTCTTTTCATGGAGTAACGGTATAGTTGTTTCCACTTACCTATATAAGTTACAGGTTCGAGTTGTGGAATTGGTTACGTTGTTGATGCTCATGTCGGGGTAGACTGTCTACAACACACACCTTGAGATACAACCTTTTATTGTACCCTACATGAATGTAAAATACTTCACGCACCAAACTGCCTAATAACTCTTAGAAAAGAAAACACTTGACTCACATCTATATAGCTACGTAGTACCTCAATTGATAAATAATCTAGGATGATTAGATGGTCACACACTTCAAACTTATAACATGTTCGAGTCGTGGAAGGCGTCACTAATTTGCATCAAGGTAGGTTGTCCCCTTGGGGTATGATCCTTTCATGGACCATGTAGACACTCTTGAAGTAGCAATAAAGTCATCTCCACGTGACCTATATAAGTCACAACTTTGAGTTGTGGAATTGGTTGAGCTCTCATCACTGTCTACATCACACTCCTTGAAATGCAACCTTTTTTCGAGCCTTAGGTGAATGTGGGACTACACTCTTGACTCACATCTATATAACTATTATACCTCAATTAATAAACAATCTAGGATGATTAGATGGTCACACACTCTAAAACACGTAGGATAGCTCAAAAGACAATAAACCTAGCTAGAGTACGTGCATTTTTATTTATTGTAACAAGTGTTACTTATATCAAAGTGTGACTCTATATTGTTTAACTAATTAACATGTTTAATTTGTCTAAACAGGTTTCTCCTTCATTAGGTCATTAAACATGGAGAACATTGATGATCAAAGGAGCAACAAAAAGGCAAGAAATGAGATGCAAAATTGTTCAACTCGTACCATTCTCTCAATGGAAAGAGAAATCATGAATAAAGTTGTCCAAGATGAGACAATCAAAGGTGAAAAGTTCAACAACACACAAACAAGAGAATGTTACTCTCTAATGACTCCTAATTACACAATGGATGATCAATTTGGAACAAGGTTCAATAATCAAAATCATGAACAATTGGCAACAACAACAACTTTTCATCAAGGAAATGGTCATGTTTCTCTTACTTTAGGGCTTCCACCAAATTCTGAAAACCAACACAATTACATTGGATTGGAAAATCATTACAATCAACCTACACATCATCCAAATA
>JAJOOS010010628.1:0-17821 GCA_029582725.1 Solanum chiquidenum
ATATACATTTATACGATTAAGAATTTCAACAACAAACAGAACATATATTTATACAAATTCTAGCAACTTCAGTTATTCACATATATACATATTCCCATAATATACTCATATAAACGTTTATATACACATTTTGCATATACATTTATATATAAATAATTATATACACAAATTAAAACTTTATACACAATTATACAATTTCTTACAAGTGCAGTGTTATTGTTACTTTCACAGAGTACAAATTTTTGCATTTGTATAACAATCATGTATCCAAAATCACGATGAAGATGCACTGTATAAAACAAACACATAATAGTTTCATATGTGAATTATACATATCTTACTGAATCATACCTAAAAACCTATACGTATAAACTCTAAGCAAATATACAAATCCGAACACAAATATTACTGTGAAATGAGCGAATCTCCGATCACAAATTCAAAATAATCAACAATTTCATCCAAAAAAAATTCAGATCACAATTTTTTCTAGATTACAAATTAACTATACAAATCATAAGTGTTAAACTCTATTTCGAACAAAATATACACCTCTCAATATACATTCAACTTAAATTGAAGATAGTTAAAAAGGAAATCTAATTTTGAATACATGTTGAACACCATCTTCGACCAAAAAAAGCAAAATCAAAGTATGTTTTCGTCATGAAATTACCTCCTGTTGCTATCTCTACAGTCCAATGATCTCGATTGTTTGTATAGTACCGTCAATAGCTTGATCGATTTTCTGAATTGAGTTACAATGGAGTTCTTATTGTTGAAGACGACGAAGAAGGAAGGGAATTCGAATGAAACAGAACGTGCGTGACTTCAGTGATTTTTTTCCTTTATTTTCTAACCGAAATTAACGTTTTTTTTTTTTTAAACAATCAAAATGTATATAAAAAAAAAGACTGACTATACAGAAAGACACATCCATAGCAAACTAAAATTTTGCTACGGACTGCAATTTTATAAAATTTGTTATAGCATATAATTAGCAATTTTTTATTTGCTATACGTAAAATTTTCTCATAAATTAACACTATCAATCCATACATTTAATTGGGCCAATGTGTACTAAGCACAGATGCAAACCTTCAGTTGGCTCAATCCAGTAAAATTTAGGGGAAATTTCATAAATAGTAAAAAGATTAAAATTTAATAAGCTTTCTTAGCTATAGTTTTCCTAATTTACGCTTTATATCTATAGTTTTGTTTATTATGGGTATATCCGTTTGCTAAAATACAAACAAGGCAAGTATATACAAATTCTGTATTTATACTTTTAGGAATTTTTCAGAACTTATACAAATTAAATGTATTGACAAGATAATTATATATAAGCTAGAATAAGCATATACAAATTTTTTATTTATATAATTAAGAAAATTTTAGATCTATACAATTAGAAACCGAATTATACAAATTCTGAATTTATACAATTGGGAGCTGAGTTATACAAATTCTGGACGTGGGCAACATAATTATGATTGTTAGTTAGTGGCAAATGATAATTTAATTAAAATGTAGCTATATTAACTAATTATCTAATATATGTTTAATTATCCGCGTAATTTTCCCAAAAACTTGATTAAGTGCCAACACTAACGACTAACTCTAAATTAGAGTCTATTAAAAGTGCATAAAACTTCAACATAATAATTAAGGATTTACATTTACATTTACATTTAAATAAATTTAAAATAATCCTTCTCTATTTTACATTTGTGAAAAATATATCAATTTTTTTGTATTTTTTTTTTTTGTGATAATCTCATTTATTTTTGCTTTTCTAGAAGCTTTATAATTTTTCCTCTTTTGCTTTTGTAATTTTTTATTGAGTCACGATAGAAATAAAGACTTTTTAAGTTTGTTACAATAATTACGGATAATAATAACATAAATAATAATAAATAACAAATTTTCCATATTCAATGAATAGTAAGTTTAAATGTGCAAGAAAATACCTATATTAATGGCCCTTTTCTCACCCAATTGGCACATAAATACCAAGAGCTACCATCATTATAATTCCTTTTGCATATAATATATATAATTTTGAGTAAATTAATTGTGTATCGTATATTTTTGGAGTAAATAAAGTCATATACGATACACACTTACAAAGGTGATATCATATTTCATTCATGAGGTGCGATTCTTTTCTGAACTTTGTTAATATGCAATGCTTTGTGTAACATTTTTTTTAAACTCTTATAATAACATAGTAAAATTGAATGACAATTACTTCATACACAAAGGGCATGTACAAACTATACCAGTAAAAAATAAAAAACTCGTTCTTTAAATATATGTTTAAAATTTAAGATGTGTTCAAAATATTTCATTCTCTTAAAAAAAAATCATAGTTAAAAAAAATATACATAAGAAAATCTTAGTAACTCGTTTAATTAACTAATTAAACTTTCATTTATTGATCAGTGAGGGTTTGATTCCCCACCTTCTAATCACCTTCTATTTTTTTTCTAAAAAAAAAAGATTTTTTTTTTGTGTTGATTGCTTCTATCAATAGATAACTAGCAATGATAATTCTGTAATCTTATTTGCTGACAAATGAAATAAGATAATATTAAGCAGCAAACAAATCGGATTCTTGTAAATGTACGATCATAGTACAATGAATTATGTTCAAATAATTGAGCATCTACGGACGTGATTTAGTGATTCATGAATTGAAAATTATGGAGTTTCAGATTTAAATTAATTTTAACAGACAAACATACTCGAGGTGTGTTTGGTATGGAGGAAAATATTTTCTAAATTTTTCTTTTTAATGTTTGATTGGTCAAAATATTTTGAAAAATATTTTCTTTATGAAAATAAGTTCCTTAAAAAAGAGAAATAATAGTTTTCCTTAATCAAAGTAGGTGAAACAATTTACATAAATGTAATTGCAAGTTCATTATCTCTTTCCCACACGCCCACCCACCCACGCAACACCCCCACCCCCTATCCTTGATCATCCCAACCCCTGAACCCCTAATTCCAATGATGAATTAAGGATCTTCACTAAGAGAGTTCGGAAAATAAAATGTAGCGCCTAGGATTTAAACTTGGAATCTCAACTGAATTTTGAATCTCCAAAATCACTGACCCAACCTCTAATCTTGTGTTTAAATGATTCAAAAATTATATATACGGGGTCATTTGGTGTGGAGGATAACATCAAATAGTGATGAAATTAAATTATAGCGTCACTTAATTTGTTGTTTGATTGAAAATTAGTTCGGAATAACTTATCTCAAAATTGATAATTAGTATCGGGACAAGTTATCCCTTCCCTTAGGTGGTATAATAATTCGGAATAAAATGGGTAAAATGACAAAGATATCCCTTTAAATCCTTTTTATACATTACTTTTCACATTATACATATATATTTACATTATTTCTAATACATGTATAATAACATTCACACATTTACTAATCCTTATACAATGTATTTTTTGGCTGAACACCCTTCCACCCTCCTAGATCTGTCCCTACCATGCACACATTTCTTCGTCATAGTGTTTTACTAGCTAATATATGAACACACCTGAAATAAATTATTTTTATCTATCATACATTAATTAAAAAATAAGAAAGAAAAAAAAATTCGTAGAAAATATTTTCCTCCATATACCAAACACACCCGATTTCATCTAATCTATCTAATTTAATGGACAATATTACTTAATATATATATTGTCTAATCTATCTAATTTAATGGACAATATTACTTAATATATATATTGCTAGTGGAAAGAGACAGTTATATTCCTATTATCAAAAATTAAAATGCTCAAATTGTTAAAAGAATAATACTAAAAGATTAATCTACATGCATGAATCCATTTACAATATTCATGTAATAAATATTTCATGTCTTGTACGGTGGGACACCAAAAATGCCTTTGGTTTCAACCACATGATAATTGTTGAGACATATCGACAGGATAAAACATGTTCAATTTTTTTAAATTTACTGTAAAAAAATATTCTAATCGAGTTTATTTATTAATCATATATAAATTATTCTGTAGAGACATATTGTGTGTTTATATGTAACATTTTCTTTAAAAAAAATGTGAACTATAATTAAATGTTTAGATTATCAAAATGAATACTAACAGATGCTAAAGGGAAAAGATGGAAATAAGTTGTTATTTTTTTAATTAATTTGTTAAAGTAACAAGTAAAGGTGAAAATCTAATTTTGAAATAGTGCATAAATAAGCATGAATGGAGAAAGTAATTATAATCGCTCCGTAACAAGTACAAGTGAAAATTTAATTTTGATATATTATGATTAGTATACCAAAAATATATATTTGATGAGTATTATTTTGATGGGCGATTATACAATGCAAAAATCTTTCTTCTATACAATGTAAAAATCTTTTCTTCTATTCCTGACTCTCTTAGATTTTGGTAAACAAATTGATAGATAAGAAATATTACAACTCACCAAATTTGATAGATTTTAGCATAATTATCATAGAACTGAGTTGAGAATTATGAGGTTTTAAGTTTGAATTCTAGTAAAGGTAAAATTATTACTTTTTCCGTCTCAATTTATGTAATGTAATTTAACTGGCACATAGTTTAAGAAATATAAAAAAAAATTGCAATGTTTTCAAAACTATCCTTAAACTAGATAAAAAAATTTGCCGAATAAACAAAACCCAACAGGGATAAAATGTTGATAATATCATTAAATAATTAATTACCAAATAAAAAATATTTTTTTTTGAGACCGACTAAAAAAAAGTGTAAAGTTAATTGAGTTGCCAATAATTTAAATGAGAATAAATCCTAAACAAAAAAAAAAGGAGGAAAAAAATGTCAGAAGTGGGATTTGAACCCACGCCCTCTTACGAAGACCAGAACTTGAGTCTGGCGCCTTAGACCACTCGGCCATCCTGACTTTTATGATATAAACTTTAGGATAATTATATCTAACAGTTTATTTGTGGCATTACCCAACGGCTCTTTTTGTTGTCACTATTTAATTCATCATCCAATTAATTTGACCCGCGGAGAAATCTTATTAAGTAATTTGGTTGATTATCTAAATTTTTATATTTATTCATACCTTGTAATTTTGTTCCCATTTTTTCTTCCTCTACCCTCAGTTTTTTATATTTTTATTTCTATAAAAAAAGTCGTAGAAATTAATACTGAGTTAAAAGAATAGGTTCTAACACACATATTTTGTATCTATTGGTGGACGGAGGAAATATCTATTTAGTAAATGAAGGAGACAAGATAAAGAGGAAGTCTCTTAATGTAATAATAATAATAATAATAATAATAATAATTAATGTAATCAACATGTGATAGTAATGTGATTATTTCTTGGAATTTGGTAAGTTGCTAAATTCCACTTCTAATTTAATCTTTAACTGGCATGGAATTTAATGATGTGCCTCACCTTAAATATATTGCTAGAGATGCAAAATTTAAATTCCAATAAAGAAAATAAAAATGGGAGGTAATTTTTTGTTTGTTTAAACCTTTGTGCGCCGAGTTACAAAAAATTATGTGTGTTTTAGTAGAAAGTTATAGATATTCAATAAAATAGTTAAGATATACGTAAATTAGCTCAAACACTATCCTAATCGAAAAAAGAAAAAAAAAATGATGTCAAGTACGTTACTCCATTGAAATATATATAGATGGACGTTGTCGAGTCACTATTTCTATTATTTAAGTTTTATACATCCTTTTTACACTACCATATTATTCGGAAAATATTTATAAGTAATAAATATATATGGAATAGCTGTATTAAGCATAAATTTAATCAGCTCCTGGAAGGATTCATAGCAGGGCAAGCTACTCGTGCACAACTCTATTATATTTCTAAACCACTCTACTATAATTCAACACTTCAAACATGTGATTCTTTGTTTGTTTAGATCTCAAATCTTTCTAGTACATTTTTTTTGGTATTCTCCAAATGTGTTTCGGTATATGTATTAGGGTCTGATTAAATTTAAATTTGTACTTTGTAAAGTTTATTTCGGGGGTGGGGTGGGAAACGCTCCCAACATGATTTTTTCCACTTCATGGTGCTCAAATTCGAGACCTATAATTAAGGGTGGAGGGAATTTGAACCATATTCCCACCAAAGCTTAAGTTTGTATCTTTCAAGCTAGTACATAGCCAAATTTTTTTCTTTTGTGTAATGACCTGGTTGGTCATTTTTTAATATTTTCATGAAATTACCTTTTTTCCCTCCCTATATCAATCCTAAGTCCTTTATGTTTGAATTTTGAAAGTTGATTTCCAAGCTTTGAATAAAAGTTGAGAATTTTGTAAGTTTTGGGTTTGGAAAGGCTAAAGTTACTTAAAAGTGGTTTTCAGAGTCTTTTGGAGTTTCAAGTGTTTGAATGGAATTCCGTCAATTCCATAAGTTTCAAAATGTGGAATCTGATCTAGTGTAGTACTTGTCGGTTTTAGATCCGAAGTCCTTTTCAGAAATTGAGGTCCTAAGTTGAAAATTATTGAGATTTTAGTCTTTGAGTTGACTTTGGTCAGCACTCGGGGTTAGGATGCTTGGATCTAAATTCTAAGAGCTCTGTTGGATTCAGGTGAGGATTTTCGGTCTTGGTGAGGTCTTGATTGATTTTTGTGAGGTTCCGAGCTTGAGTTAGCATTTTTAGGTCGTATGTTAGTTTCTTGTGGTTTTCACGAATGTCGGGTCAATGAGATCAGATTCATATTTTGACGGTTTCATTGAGTTTGAAACGTCGAATATAATCAATTTAATCATATGGTTTGTGTTTAGGGGGTTCTAAACGAATACTGAAGGTCCTTTCAATGATTTTTGTGTTAGCTGGTTTTATGTTACTTGGTGTGCCTGCTTTTACGAACCTCGTGATCGCGAGGAATAGGTCACTTTCGCAAAGGTCCAGGTGTGTTGCCCTTGCGATCACGATTTGTTTGCGATCGTGACATTCGCTTCTGCGAAGGCCGGTTCGCGAAAGTGAAGTCCAAGATTTTTTGCGGGGTTCGCTTAAGCGGACCTTAGTTTGCTTAAGCGACATCATAGAGGATTTTTGAACCTGAAATTATGGGGTTTAAGCCCTATTTTTTATTTTTGAGCTTGGAAAATTCTTGGAGGCGATTTTTGAATAGATTTCTTGTGCTAAATCTTTTGTGATCCTAAAACATCATTTTCCTTTGATTATTTATGGATTGTAACATCAAAATTTGAGATTTTGATTGACATATGGTTTGGTTTTTCAAGAACTTAAGGTTTAAACTAAAATGGAGATTGTTACCTGATTTTGATCCCTTTTTTTAACTGGTTTTCACCAATGAGTTCCTAAAGCTTTGAATATGATTTTCAAGTATTGATTTTCAGATTCAAACCTTCATTTTGAAATCGAATTTGAGTTGATTGACCCATTGTTCAAAGTAATTGATATGGGTATTATTGTTTCTGAAAATTTATTATGAATACTTGATTTATATAGACTGTGTGGCTTTGGACGTGGTTCGGAAGGGGAAAACGCAAGCCTTGGATTGATTAATTGATTGCATTAAGGCAAGTGATCTCTTAAGCTTTGCAATCGAGTAGAATTGTCTACTTCTCTTCATTGTATGTGTGTTGGGAGTAATGGGAGATGAGGTGAGGGGTTTATTGTTTCCACTTGATTAATCTTAACGAATAAAAAGGAGTAAATAAAAAGGCAACGTATTGGTAATGATGATTTGTGAATTGCCTTGTTGTGGCTCCTATGTGATTGATTGATGAAATGTCTTGATGGCTTGACAGTGGATTTAAATTGCTCGAATCTTTGTTTCTTCCTTGTGGTATGAATTTGCTTATGTGCATTGCTTGTTGAACATTGTGATGAGACATGTGTTGTAAAGCCAAAGGGAAATGGTCCGACTAGTGAAATGATATAAAGCCGAAAGGGAAATGGTTTCGGCTAGTAAAATGATATAAAACCGAAGGGAAATGATTCCGGTTAGCGATATGTGATAAAGCCGAAGAAAAATAGTTCCGGCTAATAATATGATATAAAGTTGAAGGGAAATGGTTTCGGCTAGTGAAATGATATAAAATCGAAGAGAAATGGTTCCGCCTAGTGATGTAATAAGAAACTGATGGGAAATGGTTTTGTCTAGTGAGAATTGCAGAAGGGAAATGATACTTGTGATTGATCTAGTTGTTGATTGTGATTGATCTATTTGTCATTCGAGATTGACTTAGTTGATTCATGGTGGTTGTTGAACTGTGAATATTGGGTCTTGTGAGCCGCGTATTGTAGAACTTTTAGTTTGGCTAATTTCTATGCAGGTTGTAGTTTGAAGAGGTTCAATTAAGATGAAAAGAGTATTCGATTTCTAGCTAGGTTGCTTTGTTTATTAGGTTGCTTGATGGGTACCGTGTTATTGGTACTCACACTTTGCTTCTACACTTGTATAGCTTCCGAGTCCAGTACCATGTGATCGTCCTTCTTCTCCTACTTTTCGAGGCTTGTCAAAGGACTATTGAGAGATAACTGCTTGTCATCCCGGTGGACCCTCTTTTCCTTTATGTTATGCTTTGTTCTACTTGAGAAACTAAAACATTGAGACTGTAAATATTTCATTTCTGCACTTTTTGTATTAGATGCTTGTAGACGTGACAACCAGGTTTTGGGGTGTTAATAGAATGAATAAGCTTTCTGCATTTATCTTGTTCTTGCTTTATCTTTCCGCCTTTCTTTTGTTTCATTGAATTGAGACTGAATTGTCTTAGTAGAATAGACAAGTGTCATCACATTCATTTTTTGGATCGTCACATTTTGTAAATGATGTTTTTGCGATTCTGACTTGTTGATATGTTATTAAGTAAATGAAATTATGCTCTTTCTAACAATTTAAACATTATAGATGAGATGATCCCACGTTCAACAATATTTTATTACAATAGACCAGTCAAAAGGTCTTGGATTTGACACTCACTACCCTATGATCTATATTGATAAAGGGTGAATTATAAACTTGAAGCTCAACATTAATTTTTAAGGATAAATAGATTATTTCTGATAGATCCTCAGAATCTTTAGAGTCGCCTGCAAATGGTGATTCCATCACCTAAAGGGACTTGAGAAATTTGAACTCTATCATCATTAGCTAGAAACTTGTTAAGTTCAATAATGTGAAGCCTATTCCCCTTGTGTGATTCCTTAACAAACTCTTCTGGCATAGCAACTGTCCCAAACCAAAGAGTGTTATCATACACAATTATACCACCAACTTTCACCAATTGCAACAATCTTTCATGGTACTTTTGATAATTAACTTTGTCAGCATCAACAAAAGAAAAATCAAAACTTTCTCTATTTGCATCCTACAACAAATTAAAGCAAATAACATAATGTATAAGTAAAGGTTTAAAGTAGATATTTAATATAATATGTTATTCATTAAAATTGTGTTACTCATCTGTCCCAATTTACGTGACATATTTCGTTTTTCGAGAGTCAAATAGTTTAAGTTTTATACTTACATCTTCCAAGAGTTCATCCAGGGCTGATAAGGCTGATGATTGTATGAAGTTGATTTTGTGCTCAACTCCAGCTTTTTGAATAATTGGCAATCCTATCTCATATGTATCCCTGTTCATGTCTATAGCTGTAATCTGCATCCATATTTATATATCAAAATAATACTTCGTTTCAATTTGTTTGTCTTGTTTTGACTTAACATGAAATTTTAAAAAAAATTAATGTATATATATCTTTTCTAATGGAAAAGAGTAAGTATTGGATGTTGGCATGTCCGAGCAAAGATCGGTTGAGGTAGGGTTGCCTAGCTTATTACTTGGTAAAGGACTCCTTTTTTTTAGTTTAGTGTTCATGGATCGATTCTAGGTGGTGCACTTGTATACTCCTATTTTTTGAGTTCACGTTCTGAACTAGCAAATCTACTTTTCAGATGAGTTCCTTACTTTTTGGACAGGACAGATGGGAACCAGGAGGTAACGCGTTTGTTAAAGCAATTGGACAAATACGTGTATACTAGCTTACTAGCTATAGTTGTTACTGTGCTGGGGCTATTTAGGTATTTAGCCTTAAGAAGATAAAGAACACTTTTTAATTAATCTTGTAATTTTAAATTAAGTTAATTTTTTTAAAAAAAATTGTATCAAAATACTTTATAATTTTATAGTATTAAACATATCATGTACATTTGACATTAAAAAATTATATATATAAAAAAAAATAACATTCTTTCTAAAACAAACTAAAATAAATAAGATAAATAAATTAAAATTAATAAAATATTATTTAAAAGTGAGATGAACTAGCCTTGCCATCTTGAGGAATTGTAAGTGCTGTAAGGAGCAAAGAATATCCAGTGAAGACTCCAATTTCAATAGTCTTTTTAGCATTTATCAGTTTCTGAAGTAGAGCTATTAGTTGACCAGCATCTGGTGAAGTTGACATCAGACTCCTGATATAAGTATCGACAGACAGAGTCAGAAATTTCAATAATAAATGTTAAAATATAAAAAACAGAAATATATATAATAAATAGGAAGAGTCAATATACAATAATCGGGAAACGGGTTAAAGTATCCCTTTTTTATAATGTAAATTTGAATAAAAATATTTTCAATTAATAGTTTGATTTAAAAATATCCTTAATTATTGCTAATTATTTGGTCCTAAAATACCTCTATTATTAATAGTTTATCTCAAAAATATTCTTATGATTAACTGTAAAGACATTTTAAAGCTAAATAACTATTATCAACAAAGACATTCTACACCTAATAAAAATATTACTTATGAATTATGATTTTTTTGTTTCTTCCTTTTAAAATTTCTTTAACTAATAAATAAGTGGAAAGTAAAAAAGAATCCTTCTTATCGAGTTAAAAAAGTGCATGAAAGCATTTCAGTTTTTGATTGATAAAATGACATTAAGAAGAAGAAAAATACTTTCTATATTTTTAATAATTAAAGAGATTTTTTTTAAAAAAATAACGAAAAAGGGAATTTTTTTTTAAATAATGTTTTTATTAGAAAAAAAAATGTGTTCATTAAAAAAGAATAGTAATATGTTTACTGTTTAGCATGAAAAAGACATTTTGACCCAATTAAGTAACAATATGGATATTTTTGGACTATACAATTACTGTAGTGTATTTTCATTAAATTTTACATAATTGAACAAATAGACACATACGTCCTCTTATGTATATTATGTCACGTAAGACACATGCGTCTATTCATTTAACTTTATAAAAGCACAAATACCTATTTATGTACACCTAATATTGAAGGACATAAATATCGGATAAAGCTAAATTTAAGATCATATTTATATTTATATTTATATATTATGGCATGACATTTTGTAACAAGTAAAAATGTGAAAGCAAGATGAAAATTACTTTGGATGATTTTCAGTTATAACTCTGATCTCTTGAAGAAGCTCTGCCTCTCGAGGGTACACACTTGTCTCCAGTATATACTTGCATCATCACACAATAATATATATTAAAATAAATAAGGACAAGCATATCAAAATACCATATTAAAAAACTTTGATAAAAAAATCTACTAGTATATATATATTTATATTATTGTTTCAATTTGTTTGTCCAAAAAATGTTAATAACTTAATTGGTTAATTATTTAAAATTTAATTTTGTTTAGTTTTGATTTTTAATTATCTGGATTTAAATTTTTTTATATAAAATAAAATAAAAATAAAAGGACGGGAGATTGTCTCAGGGGAAGGGGGGGGGGGGAGGAGATAGTAGAGTGGGGTGAGAAAAAAATTAATGGTTTATTGATTTTTGTCAAGATGAAATATTTTATCTTTGTAGAATGTCACATGACAAATTTTTTACAAATAAAAGAGTGTATTACACCATCACTGAAATGTATTTCTCAAACTAATAAATAATAATTTAAGTATAAAACTAAAAATAATAATTTAAATGTGTTTTTACACTTATCTCTTTCTTTTAATGATTCATGTTTTATATCTTGTTGATTTCTTATATTTTTTATGAGTAGATTTTTGTGATAGAGTATGTGAATATTTAATAATTTTTTAAATCCGATATCCTAATATATTTATATTATAAATTTCAAAAGAAAATCATAATACATTATGAACATCTTTAATTTAAGATAATAATTTTAATAATTAAATATTTACCTCAAACAATTCTTGACTCTGCAACAGTCCCTTTGATTTGGAGAGCGCCATTTCTTCTGTCTAAAATGAGAAATAATTTTTGTTACTACTTTTGTAGAGACAAAGAAGAAGGGATATTTATAGGGAAATTTTTGTAAATAGTCATTATTATAAATTTAATTATACTCCATAATTATAGTTTGCATATTTACGAGTTGTAGCTACAGTTTAAACTGATTCGTTTGTATAATTTGTGGGTATATTTGTATAATTGAGTTATTTTTGTATAAACTCAAAATAACGAATTTATACAAATATAAACATCTGAACTTTAAACAGTTATACAAATTATACTATACAAAATTACATTTATACAAAAATTATACAACTCAAAACTTCAGCCCACATAATTATTACTGAATATTGATCGCGAGTGATAATTAACTAAAACTATAGATATAATGACTAATTAATTAGTATATACTTGCTTAACCATATAATTTCCTCATATTTATATTAGCATTAGTCCCAAGAAAGTCTTCTAAAAAAATATAAAATATAATCTTTCATTATCTTTAGAGTTGATACTGTCAATTTTAATTTATAATCATTAAGATCAAAATTTAATATTTACATATAATAAATTTAATATAAATATAGTATTTAATCAAAATATAGAAATTCGATCGACCGTGCAATTATTTTAAGACCTTTATTGAGGATGAGGGACCAAGCAGCAAAGTCTACACATAGAGAAAGCATCTTCCTGAAATTTCATTGAGTATGAGGGATCATACACCAAAATTTGATATTCGTATGTGAGTTCGATTAATTTAAACTTATGCTGCATAGAATATTATTTAAACATAAAATGTTTTTTATCAATGATCTTTTTAATATTTAGGATTAGAATGCAAAATTTCAAACTAAAAAAATAATTTTATCTGTTGGTGATATTTAAGCATTTTTGTTTGGTTTGATTGTGCCGTCATTTTTTATGAGGACAACAGACCAATACATCACTATATGTGGTTACGAAGTGTTTGTTAATATGGACCCTCTTTCATACAAATTAAATTGTAGTTAAATCAACAACTTACATAATCTTTTTAAATATTAAAAATAAAATAAAAAAATTGAAATAAATTTTATTGTTTTTGTAATGGTATGAGTATATGTAAGTCATTTTTATAACGGTAAGGGATATATGTGAGTCAATTTTGTAACGGTAGAAGTATATGTAAGCCACTTTTGTAACGATGGGTATATCAGCTCTAAATGAAAAAGCTAAGAGATATATTAAACTCTTTTCCCTTTCAAATATAAATAAAAAGTACTATAGATTACAATAATTAACAACTTACAATAGTTATAGGAAAAATGGCTTGATATACCCCTCAACTTTGTCATTTGGAACTGATATGCCCTTCAGGCCTTCATTATGAAAGTGACTCATTTATACCCTTACAATTATACAAACGACTCACATATACCCCTACTGTTACAAAATGAGCTCACATATACCCTTAATTTAACGGAAGTGAAAAAATTAGTTTTAAATTTATATTTTTGACTTTTAATTTTAAAAAAATGCATGTAGGGGTATATAAATAACAATATAGTAAAAAAAATAGTTTTAAATTATAATATAGCCACAAAAATAAGAAACTATAATAAATTTTACAAGAAAATCAGTGAAACATAAATAAATTTGACCATCAAAATAATAAATTTAAATTAGTTGTTGAACAAAAAAAGTCCAAAAAAAATTACGAGTGAGGAGGATTAAATATACCCATATGTGATTATATTTTTTTTTAAAATAATTAAAAAAGGAAAAAGGGCCTGATATACCCTTCAACTTTGTCATTTGGAGCTGATATGCCCCTTGTTATGAAAATGACTCATATATATCCTTATCATTACACAAACGGCTCACATATACCCCTACCGTTACAAAATGAGCTCACATATACCCCTCATTTAACAGAAGTGAAAAAATTAGTTTTAAATTTATAGTTTTTACTTTTAATTTTCTTAAAAATTATTTAGGGGTATATATAATTCTTCTAGCAAAGTTCAAGGTATATTTTAATCTTTTTCATACATAAATTATTTTTTGACTTCTTTGATTATAATTATTTGAGTTTCTTATTCTTATTTTTTTTTCTTTCATTCCTTAGTGTAAAGAAAAAAAAATTAAAACTATTTTTTTGCGGCTATATTATAATTTAAAACTATTTTTTTGTCTATATTGTAATTTAATTTTTGTGTTTGAAGAAAAAAATTTGGTCATCTATAATAAGTTTTACAAGAATATTAGTGAAACATAAATAAATTTGACATCAAAATAATAAATATAAATTAGTAATTGAAACAAAAAAAAAGTCAAAAAAATATGTTTGAGGAGGATTAAATACACTCATATGGGATTATATATTATTATTTTTTTAAATAATAAAAAATTAAACTAAAATTAATTTTTTTCATATCCGTTAGAGGAAAAGGGTATATGTGAGCCATTTGTATATAAGTAGGAGTATATGTGAGCCACTTTCATAACGAAAGGTATATCACCTCTAAATGACAAAGTTGAGGGGTATATTAGACCCTTTTCCCTTAAAAAAATTAAATTAAAATTAATTTGCTCACTTTCGTTAGAGGAAAAGGGTATATGTAACGACCTGTTCCCGTCATTATAGAAAAGCTAACGGGGGAAAATTTTGGGCTGAAAAACTTTTTTGTAGTATTTGGATTTTCCCAACCTTGTCCAGATTTGGACGAAAATGGAGTCATTGAGGTGTAGGGAAATCTGGTAACAATCGGGTGAAGTACTTATGATTTTGATTACATAAGTAGTTAGATAATTCGTTAAGGAATCCGTACGACTTTACGGAATTGCAAGTAGAACTCCCGGAATCGATCTTAGCGTAAAGGGTAATTACTGAGCGTCGTGGGTTAGAGGTGTGTTGTGAAAGGAGAATGTTGATTTTTCTTAAAATAACTCTTTGTCTCGAGAATGCCGCTTTGGCAATGGGTTTTGCCGCTTTGGCAGGGTGGTGGCCGCTGTGGTGGGCCCGACGCAAATTTAAGTCGTTAATAAACCCCTAAACGACCTCATTATGCACTTTCAACTTTTTGATCTAAGGAGCGACTCCTACTCATTTTTCACCATTCTTGAGGTTAAAGGTAAGCTTTTCACTCCCAGAATCCGTTCTTCGATCCGTAGAACGTAATAGAATAGGTGAGTATTGATGGGGGGGGGGGGGTTGTTATAGATTCTATGGTGGAAACAATCCTAATTTGGATAATTAGGATCATGGGTTTGATCTAGGGTTTATAGAATTGTTAGTAATCCGGATAATTAATGATTGTTTATTGATTCCCTTATTATATTGATTGTTTGTAGACCAAGAACAAGCGGAACGAATCCGAAAAGGGAAGGATCAAGTTTCTTAGGGTTTCAAGCTTGTTTCGAGGTAGGTGATGGTTATGATTCTATGATTGTGTGATATATGCTTGTTCTTGCTTCATTATGATACTTGTATATGTATGAATGTTGCAATGTTGATCACACTTGTTGTAAATGAGATAGAGAATCGATGAATGCCATGAAATCATGACTTAAATGTATGATCTTGATGATATACTTACGATTGTGATTGTGGTGTGTGAATGGGAT
This sequence comes from Solanum chiquidenum, assembly GCA_029582725.1. Classification (NCBI taxonomy): domain Eukaryota; kingdom Viridiplantae; phylum Streptophyta; class Magnoliopsida; order Solanales; family Solanaceae; genus Solanum; species Solanum chiquidenum. The sequence goes on from JAJOOS010010628.1 coordinate 15,846, forward strand.
CGGTTGCCACGTTCCGGCATAACTAACTGGATCGGTTTTCACGTTCCGGCATAACTATGGGATCGGTTGCCACGTTCTATCATGCTAACTGTTTGGGTTTGGGTTCCATGAGAGGACCAATGATTTGACATATAAATGTGAAGTTGTTCGTTGTTCGTGAATGTTGATATATATGCATATGATTATAATGTTGTTTGACTTGCTTATGTTGCACTAGTGGGATAGCCGTGTGATCTTACCAGTACATTGTGGTTGTGTATTGATTCTACGCTTGCTCTTATTTTTGTTGAGTACAAGACATCTTCAAGTGGCTATTGACAGACCTCGCTTAAGAGATCAGTGATTGTCGCTTCGAATTCAAGGGTGAGCCAATTCTTCCGGGCTGCCATGGAATTCTCTTTCGCCTATGTCCACCATTTCCGGACTTAGACCTTTGTTTTAGTTAGTTCATTAGTATGAGATTTTATCCCTTCTTGCTTAGATTTGGTTCATTGTTAGAATGTTTGGTACATTGACTTTCAGGTTCTAGGTTATTCTTCCGCATTGTTAGTTATTATTGTTAGACTTTTGTTAGAGTTTATGGGAACTCTATTTTTATTTCCTTAGTGTTTGATTTAAATGCCTTAGATTCTAGATTATTTGCTTGGTTGGGTTGTAGTAGTGGTTCTCCCACAGGAGTGTTAGTATGGGTGTCAATCACGACGGTTTGGGTCGTGACAGTATATGTGAGTCATTTGTATAACAGTAGGGATATATATGTGTCACTTTCATAATGAGGGTATATCAGCTCTAAATGACAAAGTTGAGGGGTATATTAGACCCTTTTCTCATTGTTAATTATAAAATATATAAAAATTATAGTTGTCTCTCGAAATTCTTTTAGTTTTATATAAATTGGGATATAGGGAGTAACATATATTATTTAATAATTATACAAAAAATACTATAAGTCATAATAATTAACAATTTGAAATATTTAAAAATCATAAAAAAATAACATATATTGAACACGTATTAGCACGAACTCCTACGTTGAATATACATATTTATATATCTTTAAAAATTATGTCATCTTTTAAAAGGATCACTCAAATTTGCAACCCATATATGTGGCGCCAATTAGTATATATTTTCATCACAATTAAAATGTGCTCTCAATTTAATTCTTCTACCGACCTATCCCTACAATTTAAGTCTATATGTGTTTTTGTCAATCGATTTTAATTCGTCTTAAATCTTTAATATACTCGTGCACAACTCTATTATATTCTTAACCACCCTACTATAATTCAACACTAAAAATAATGTGGTTCTCTGTTTATTTGGATCTAAAATCTTTCGAGGTGACGCATTTATATCTATCTAGTAAAATACTATAAGGTGAGATGGAATGAAGAGTAGAGGTTTGGAGGCGGCGAAGGGTGGGAATTGGGATGGTTAAGAAGAGGGATCCGAAGTTAAAAGGTTGAATGAGTGTAAAGATGAAATAATAAATAACTAGTCTTCCTATTTTCATCAGGCAAATCATTTTCGTCATTTTTGTGAAATTTATTTTCCTAGAAACAATATTTTCCAATGAAGTAACGTACATGACATTCTTTTTAATATATCATCATAGTGGTGGGGTCAATTCACACATATCGTGACTAATATTTCATTGTACCTCTGCATTTACCTTCACTAACATATGTATCGAATAAATTTGTCCATAAAAATTTTGACGAACAGGAAAAAATCACCTCCATTATTGTTGGCTATGCTAGAATTTAAATGTAGTTTGCATCAATAACAATATTTTGTAATCTTCTATCTATTTTTATTCATCTATTATATTAAAAACAAATATTTATTTTTATGTGTCTAGTTCAAAAATTTAATAGATAATGTATCACTTAGTTTAAAAAATAGTAGCCCTTGAACTTGAAGTTTAGTTTCCAACACTTCAATCATTTGTCATTTGAAGTTGTGTAGATAAA